>PVKM010013095.1:0-30681 GCA_004027735.1 Carollia perspicillata
TGTATTTCTTAATGTCTTTACCTTTTTTAACTCAGCCCCTCAACTACCTTCCATCTGGCAACTATCAATTTGTTCTTTGTATCTGAGAGCATGTCTCTGTTTTGTTTGCTTGTTTTCTTCTTTAGATTCCACATGTAAGTGAAATCTTATGCTATTTGTCTTTCTCTATCTGACTTACTTCACTTAGCATAATACCCCCTAGCCCCTGTGTTCCTTTGATATACCCCCAGCATTCTGAGTGGTTCTTCTCCTTCTCTTCCTCCTCTTCCTTCTTCTTCTGTTCACTTCCTTTCTTTTCACTCTATGAGATACTCCAGACTTGCCTCATATGTTTCCTATCCCAGTCCTAGAATCAGCCATTTTCCAAGGAACTCTGGTTCATTTGATCAGAGAGTGGTTTTAGAACTTAAGGTCAAATACTAGGCATGCTCATTGGTACTGGGTGTCATTTCTTTTAGGCCCTCTCAGCTGACAAGGAAATATATGTGTATATACTAATCCATATACATACATATATGTATAAATACTTTTTATATAATTTTCTGTATCGATGTTAAGCTAAACATTGATGTCTCCAACTCTAATCCATTACTACATGGGTCATTCTAGTTTCTCCTTTTGCTCATCTGTAAATAATTATCTTGTCAGTCTGCATTCCTCCCTGAGATCCCCGACCTCCTAAATAATTATTTTCTAGTTTGCATACATTAATGTTTATTCTTTGTGCTGTAAGTTTCTATGGGTTTTGACAACTGTATAATTATATATGCATCATTATAATATTGTACAGAATAATTTTACAGTCCTAAAAATCTCCCAAACTGGATAGTTTTATTTACTCAAAAGAAGATGAAATCCTCTAGTAAGAGGCTGGAGCCAATGAACACTCACCTAACTCACTACCCTGAAGCTCCATAGATGATCAGAGATAGCTAAAATTAGGGCAAAAAAACTCCATCAATAGTAAAATAGCCACAAAACTTCCTATTACAAATCCAGGATATTTTTGAGCCACAGTGAAATGGGGTTCGCATTCAAACAGGAAACCCAAGTTGGTAGCACTTGCCTTACTTGTGAGCAAACAGCATTTTTCAGGAAAGGCTCTGAAAGGCCGTATAGGTGCTGTTCTCATGACGATCATAGACATAGGTGAACAAGGGGCGAGCAGACAGGCAGTGAGTGCCCTTGAGGCTCATTTCCTCATCACTGAGCTTTCAAAGAGGTGGGACTGAGAAGATCGCCTGGAAATGCCATTTTAATTTTTTCCAACCCAGCTTCCTAAATGTGAGTGGCAGTCTGGACACTGGGCTCAGCCAGATGGATCCAGCTTTGTCACCGCTGGGCCACACTGGTTGAGCAGAAATAAATAAGTCCTAACCTCCTGAGCGGGAGGTTCCTGAGATGCAGTATTTTACCCTCTGACCCCTTACTACCCAAGAAGATCAGCTCTGACAAGAGCAGAAGGGGGCCAGGCACTTCCCTCTGTACACACACAGGAGCTTAAATGCTGTAAAAGCGCGTGAAGGGTGGGACGCCGTGACCACATCGGCCCTGGAGAATAGATACATTTCTTTCTCCAGGACAAGCAGCATTGAAAACCCATAGCCTAGGTATGCTCACAACCAGTGTGTTTGTTTTTCGTTTCTTCCCAGCCCTCCAACCGATGTTCTTCCCATCTGGCAGTTAGCGATAAGAACAGTTCGTGTATAGGAAATGCAAGCCCATAGAAATTGTCAATGCTTTGAAACCAAAATCAGCTTCCCTCTGCACTGACAGACTAAAGCATGTCACCTGCTCAGAACCAGGCAGTAGTGTTCTCTTGCAAAGGGCCAGATGGTTTTGTCAATAATTTACTCTGACAGTGTAGAAATAGCTGGGCTCTAGGCAAACAGATCCAGGTTTCTGATGCTCATTTAGCTATTATAGCCCCTCTAAACCATGTTCTTAGCTGCTCTTAGTTTTAAAGTCTCTAAAATAGAACAGGCCTGTTAGACTATCTTTAGTCAATAACTCCCTTCCCATTCTGAAACAATTTAGTGCATTATCTCAGGCCAAGAATAGGAGAAGGGGAGGGGTACCATTTTCCCTAAATGACACTGCTAATGCAATGGGCAGTGTTACTGATCCCTTCCTCAAACTGTCCCTGGAGAAGCAGCCATAAGCGCTGTCAGTCTTACACATCCAAGCAACCAGATAAATGAGATTAAGATCACTGAGCTCTCACCGACCATTTGCAATTCAAATGTAAGCTTGACTCCCTCTGAGCCTTTCAGAGTCTGGAGTTTTTACCTTTAGCTCTAAGGAATTATGAAGATTAGCCCTGAAAAATTAACTCCTAGAGTATTAGTGCTGAGGGGTTTTGATATCTAGTCCATTCCTTTGCTTTCCAGGTAAGTAAACAGAAGTTCAGAGAAGTTAAGTGATATGCCCTAGGTCACAGAGCTGACAGGAGATAGAAAGGAGACTGAAGAATGTGCTGTGGGCTATGAGAGAAATGTTTTTTATATCACTCTGCAAAGCCTAGGGGCCAGCAGGTTCCCAGTGATGCTGCAGTTTTCTGTTTGCTCACTCTTAGCTGAGCCTCAGTTTGTATGACTGAAAGTCGGGATCACAATGCCTGTCCTCACTGTGTGCTCGTGATGCATGCATGTCCGTGTTAAATGGCTGGTAACTACAGATGCCGTGTGTGTGTGTGTGTGTGTGTGGAGGGGGCTGATAATTTTGCAGCTTCATCAATCTCAAAGCATTCATATTTTACAAGTTCAAAGCTCTCAGAGCCCAGCATTTGGCAATTATTTTCAGATTATGTTAATGTTTCCTTTCCTCAAAGTACTTCACTTGCAGAGATTGCAAGCTGTTTAACGTGTGATGCTGAAATGAGACAGTTATTATTAGCTTGGAAGTGGGCAATGCTGGCTAAAGAGAGTTCTCTTTCACCAGGATAGTATAAATTAAGATGCGAAGAAAGGCTCGGTGTGGGAGCTGTGCTGATTTTATTCTCAGTCCATCCGGTCTTCCCTCAATATTCCTAGAAAGGGAGACTGCTCTTACATGTTAGTGAGTTTTAAGGGTTTCATCCCACTTATAGGTCAGTTTGGGCTGTTTGATCCCAAAGCCTCAGATGCCTCAAAAACTGAGTCTCTGTGGTGATAAAGGCACAGGACGAGGAAACAGACTCACAAGAGAGTGCCTTTGCCCGCTCCTGGAGCTCAGGGAGAGATGCGGCGTCTCATTCCCCTTTGTGTCTCCAGGGGCCTAGTGAGAATGCATTAATAAAATTACTGATAAAAAAGATGACCTAGCTTTACCTCATACCTAAAAATGAAATGAATTCCAGATGGTAAAGGTTTAACTGTAAAAACAAACAAAACAAAACAATTGCTTGAAGAAAATTTGGGTGAACATTTATATAATTTGAACACCATAGGCAGAAACCACAAATGAAGGTTAATATTTTTGATCTGGTAAAATAAACAATTATCGTATGAAAAATCCCCCAAAGGAAACTCTAAATTGGGAGTAAGATTTGAAACTTGCAGAGCATAGGTTGTTGCTTGTTATGCATAAGGAACCTATAAAAATCTGTAAAAGATAATGAATATCTCAATAGGAAGAGAAAAAATAAGGATACAAACAGGCAGTTTGCTAAAGAAGACATGTAAGTGCTTAATAAGCATGAACACATTTTAAATCTCATTAGTAAACAAGTTGTATATCAGAGAACAGGGAGCCACTATTCATAGCTATTAAATTGGCATAAGCCCTGGTTGGTGTGGCTTAGTTGGTTGAAGCATCATCCCATAGATCAAAAGGTCACAGGTTTGACTCCTGGTCAGGGAAAATACCCAGGTTTCAGGTTTGATCCCCAGTCGGTGCACACACAAGAAAGCAACCGATCGATGCTTCTCTCTCACATCGATGTTCGTGTGTGTGTCTCTCTCTACCTTCCTTCCTTTCTTTCTAAAATCAATGAAAAAAATGTCCTCAGGTGAGGATAAAAACAATTGGCATAGGTTTTTGAGGGCATAATAATGCCCAGCACCAACAGGGGTGCCAATCTCTTGTACTACAGGCAGAGGTGTGTATTGGTAAACTATTGTGCATTGTGTACTCAGTATCTTAAAATCACGTTTGCCTTTTGATCCAGCAATTACACATTTAGTAAGAACCTGGGAGAGTGTACAAAGATATATATATATATATATATCTTTGTACACATATATATATATATGCAGGAATATATACTAAAGCATAGTTTATAATAAGAAACAATAGATATAACCTAAATATCTCAAAGTAGGGAATTTAAAAAATTATGATATATTAGAATATATTGGAATCTTAAAATTAAGATATATTAGAATAATGTGATAATCTTATGCCACCATTAAGACTGATGATATAGTGCTTACTAGTTCCATCATGATGTTGCAAAGGGTAGAAGTTCCTTCTTTCCTTCTGCTGTGTGGTATTTCATTGTGTAAATGTACCAGTTTTTTGATCCATTCATTTACTGATGGGCACTCAGTTTGCTTCCAGCACTTGGCCATTGTAAGTTGTGCCGCTATGAATTTTGGGGTGCATAAGTTCTTTTGAATTTGTATTTCAGGATTCTTAGGGTATGATCCCAGCAGTGGAATTGCCAGGTCATAAGTCAGTTTCATTTTCAATTTTTTGAGGAAATTCCATACTGTTTTCCACAGTGGCTGCACTAGTCTGCATTCCCACCAACAGTGCACTAGGGTCCCCTTTTCTCCACAACCTCTCCAACACTTGTTGCTTGTTGATTTGTTTATGATGGCCTTATGATGGCCATTCTGGTCAATGTGAAGTGCTATCTCATTGTGATTTTAATTTGTATCTCTCTGATGGCTAGTGATGCTGAGCATCCTTTCATCTGTCTCTGGGCCTTCTGTATGTCCTCTTTGGAGAAGTGTCTGTTCAGGTCCTTTGCCCATTTTTTAATTAGATTGTTTATCTTCCTGGAGTGGAGTCATGGGAGTTCCTTATACATTTTGAAAATCAAACCGTTGTCTGAGGTAATATTGACAAGTATATTTTCCCATATGGTTTATTCATTTTGCTGATGGTTTCTTTAGCTGTACGGAAGCTTTTTTAATTTGAGAGCATTATGCTAAGTGAAATAAGCCAGGTGGTGAAAGACAAATATCATATAAGTGGAACCTAATCAACAAAACAAACAAGTAAGCAAAATATAACTGGAGACACGGAAGTAAAGAACAAATTGACAGTAACCAGAGGGAAGGGGGAGGGAGACAATGTCAGAAAGGAGGAAATGGTTGCCAAAGAACATCTATAAAGGACCCATTGGCAAAGATGATGGGGCAGGGGGACAGTTGAATATGAGAACTAGGGGTGGGTATGGTGGAGGAGAGTAATGGGGGAAAATGGGGACAATTGTAATTGAACAATAAAAAAATCTTTTAAAAAAGATGATATAGAAGTATAATTATATTGCTGTAGAAATATATTTATGGTCTATTACTGCATGGAAAATCCTTCTTATGTATTTATATTTATATGATGATATATGAATTGAAAACATTCCAAATTAATACACCAAATACTTCATAATATTGAAGGTAGCTACCTCTGGATGGAGTAACTAGTGATTCTTTAATTACAAAAGACATAAATTGCATGTGCATACCCACTAACTTTTCTCTACACTGAATATAAAATTGCATTTAACAAAGAAATAATAAAGTTTAAAACACCAAAATAATAACAAAATTGGCTCATGAATATTATTAAAACTGTATTATCTCTTATAGAATTATCTTTGCCTTTAAAAGGCCAAATGTTAGATTCAGAACAGAGGAAGCTTTAGTTTGGGTTCCCCGGCAACTTACTCTCAGATGAGGATCAAGTACAAGTTGTTCATTTGGGAAATATTATTAGGGCAGAGGGGAAATGAGTCAGGAATGAAACGAAAGCTAATAATGTTTCCATGATGAAGGAAGTTACCCTGATGAGCAGCTGGAACGTCATCCTTCTAAGGAACTCAGGGAGACCAGGATGAACCTCAGAACTATGTCTCCACAGGCACTCAGGCAAGTAGGGCGCATATGCCCTTCTGAACTAGGAGGACAGGGTGGGAGCCCGGGACTTCAAAGGAGAGCAGGGGAACTTGCATGGCGATAAAAATACATGTTTGCTGTGCTGTGCAGACACAGTGAATACAAAGGGAACTTTGGTCTCCAAGCCCTGCAGAGTTCCCTTTTCCATGTCTAGCCCGTATTCTGGTGATAGTGCTCTTCCTGGACCAGGTCCTTTATTTAAATTCTTTAGGGAAGTTAAGAGGGAGGTAAAAAGTTCTTCTGAGCCTTTTGGGCCTCAGTTGTATTCAGCTCAAAATCATCTGCATGCCAGGGTGGCGTATTCTGGAGAGACTCTTTCTGAACCCCTGCAGTGACCAGGTCCATCTTTGTCAAGATCATTTCTAAGCATGACAGGTACCCAAGGTCTCTCCCCAGTAGGGAGAGGACGTGGGACACTTGTGGTCTTATTTCTTCTGCCATCTGCCTTCACACCTAAGAATAGGGCCCAGGTCAGTGACTTTTACATGGATTTAAGCCATGTAACCCTTATTCTTAATGAGGGTTTATGAAGATGGCCAATGTGTAGAATGAATATGGTGCTCAGATTGATGGAGGCAAAGAGTCTTTATTACATGAAGAACCCTCTGGCGGGATTTCAAGCAGCATCATTTGAAACACACCTATACCCTGGCTAGAGAAAAAAAGAATAGTTACTCTAAAAAGCCTCTGGCCAGCAGTAGTGTCACAGAAGAAACTCATGAAGGAGAAGAAATGACTATGATACCTGCGATGCCAAATGCGAAGTGACAAATTTTCTTGGAGAAGCTAGCACGTCTTTGCTTTTTCCGCTGATTGCTCTTCTGTCAGATGTTCAGCTAGAACGGCTGGGCCCGGACCTCCTCAAGAGCTCCTTTTGTTTTAGAAGATGGAAGGTGCTCACTCTTTTGAAAATTATCACCATAGTCTCAGATGAATTGTTACTTCAAAAATCAAGTACAATAGTTTCTGCATCATGCAGTCATCTGCAAATAAACCAAATGTATTTTCTAGAAAGCACATTTTTCGCTCTGGTAATTTTTAAAAAATCTTGTGACCATGGATTAATAGCTGTGTGGTGTTGGGCAAGTGTTACTACTATTTTGAGGCTGATGTTTGTTGCGAGTTAAAATCAGGTAGAATATGCTAGGCATTGGGGCAGGCACAGAGCAAGTGCATTAAAAACTGGTAGCTCGTAATCTTTACCTGGCATACACCGGCCTGGATGTTGAAATAGAATAGCATTTCCAGTGTGAAAGGTGATGAGATATTAAACATCATAGTTTCTTAGGCAAATTTATTTCAACCACAGACCAAATGTTAGGCTAGCAAGAAAACCAGTATGTTGGCTAAAAAGTCTGTCTGCTCAGATGGGTACAAAAACCAATGGGTTACATAGCTTGTGTGTGTGTTTAAGAAAGATTGCTATTCCATTTCATAAGGTCATTGAAAACATCACGCCCCTATGATTTGTTACAAGGAAGTATGTAGCAGGTAGTCCAGGTACACAAGAGATACAAGCGTCACACCCAAGAAGCAAATAAGAATGCATTTGTTTCTGAAATCAGAGTAGCAAAGCTCCCACCAAGAGCATGTGTAACAGGTCAAACATGAAAAAAATGAAACTGTTTACAGGGACCAGAACCAGAGTGACAGCAACACTTTTTAATTTTTGGTGACTGACTTTTAATATATTACTTTAGACTTCTTAATTTTGAGTGAATTGAATTATATATATATATATATATATATATATAATATAATATATAATATGAGGTCTATCCAGAAAAAGCCCAGCCATTGTTAATATAACAAGAATGGTTTGTGCAACATCTATCTAACTTGGCAGCCGAGGAGAGTGGACTGGAATGTGCATTCGTGAACAATCATGACTTACTAGTCAGTGGGGGTGGTAGACACCATCGAGTGAGTATGTGTCCAGTTTGGCCAACATTTTTAAATGACTGAGTGAGTAAAGCAACGTATCTGCATCAGATTTTGTGTAAAGCTGGAACACTCCTCCATGGAAACTATTTGGATGATTCAGAAGGCTGTAGCTATGGGCAACTGGTGATTGGCAGCTAGCTTCTTCATGACAACATACCTGCTCATGCATCGTGTTCTTGTGCAGAGTTTTTGGGCAAAGCATCAAATCACCCAGGTGACTTAGGCCCCCTAGAGCCTAGATTTGGCACCTTAAGACCTCTGGCTTTTCTCAAAACTAAAATCACCTTTGAAATGGAAGAGATTTCAGACCATTGATGAGATCCAGGAAAATATGATCTGTGGTAGCTGATGGTGATTGGGAGAACTGTGTCAGGTCCCAAGGTGCCTACTTTGAAGGGGACTGAGGTGTCATTGTCCTATGTACAATGTTTCTTGTGTCTTGTATCTTCGTAAGTTTCTAGTTTTCATAGTACATGGCTAGATACTTTCTGGACAGATCATATACACACACACTCATATATAATTTTAAATTGACTTTGTTCACCTAAAAATAAAAAAGTAGTGAGAGGCAATAAGTGTTTATTTGAGATCATAGAATTGCAATCTGAGGAACAGATTCAGGCAGAAAACCCAAACTGTGTCTCGATGTCAGAGTGAAGGCAGAGGGATTTTATGAGAAAAAGCAAGGGAAATGATTGCATGAACATAAGAAAGGGATTTCTGTTGATGCTAGCAAGCCAAGGCATTCTTTAGCCATACATGGCTGCTTATTGATTCTAAAGAATGCATCCATAATTACCACCCCTTCGGTCAGGAGGTCTGCTTTCCTGTTAGCTTTATAAACAGTTGTCTGAAAGGCAGCATTGGTCTGGCCTGGTCCAAAGGTTGTTTTGCCCAGTTCAAACATTCCAAAGGTTCAAGAAATACAATGTGCAAGGTAGTTCCTCTGGAATGGCTGCTCTGATTTCCTTTAAAAAGGCCCCACTTATGTAAATTTTTCACAAAGTTAATGAAGTATGCATACATTAAAATATAAACATTTTGAGCATGACAGTGTGATGAGTTTTGACAAATGTCTACATCCTCATTACTACCAGTCTGATCAAGGTGTAGGAGATCCTCACCCCCCACCCTCCACTCCCCCAAAGTCTCCTCTGGCTGCTTTGCAGTTAGTTCTCCTCGTCTCCTGCCCCAGGGAAACACTGCTCTGACTTCCAACGCTGAAAGATTAGTGATTATGATTAGTGAGTAATAGTAAACATTACTGACTATTAGTCTTGCTTTAGCAAATATTAGTTTTGCATGGTCTAAAACTTCATATAAATGGAATCATACATTGCATACTTGTGTCTGGCTTTTTATCACTTAGTGTATGCCTTTGAGATTCACCCTTGTTGAAGAACATTATGGTGGCCATGAAAATGTGCTGCTCAGATCACTTGCTGCAGAGAATGTAACTGACCCAGGGCCCCAGCTGTGGCCCCAAGTCCATTACCATGTTCATAGCTGATGTCCCACTTCCCTCAGGCTGCTCCTAGCAGGTGTTTAGGGCAGGCCCTCTCCTACCAGAAGCAGGTCCCTCTGACTGACAGCTCTGATTCAAGAACTTCCAATTGACCTGGCCAAAATCTTCTTAGAGCTCTGTTGCTGTCTCTGATGCTTCTCACCCAGTCCTTTTTCTTCTCTCTTTCACCTGGGCCAGATCTTCAGGGCCTTTGATGACTCTGGCTGCCTCCTTCAATCCCTCATTTTCCTCTGGAGCTGTTTTCCCTAATAAATCTCTCATCCTGTTAAATTTAATCTCATTTTCTGTTTCTTGGAGAACCTGAACTAACCAATTTGCTATTTAGTAGTGCATTCTTTTATTGATTATTATTATTCCATTGGAAGAACATATCACACTTGTTTATTCTTTCTTTCTTATTTATAGACACCTGGGGTATTTCTGTTTTGACTATTATATATAAGGTTGCTATGAATATTTAGCTAAAGGTTTATGTGTTTTAATTTATCTTGGATAAACACTTAGGTGTGAAGTTGCTAGGTCAAATCATAAGTGTCTGTTTAAAACACACTACCCAAATGTTTTCCAAAGTGGTTATACCATTTTACATTCCCATAAACAATATATAAGCTGTCCTGTTGCTGCACATCTTCACCAATACTTGGTTTGTCAGTCTTTTCAATTTTAGCGATGTGTCGATATTTCATTGTCATTTTAATTTTCATTTTCCTGATGACTAATGATGATGAGCATCTTTTCAACCTCCTTTAGGCATACATATATTTATTTTTTGTAAACTTTGTCTTCAACTCTTTGTCTATTTTTGTTGGACTGTTTGTTATTCTAGAGTCGTAAGAGTGCTCTAGATATTCTGAATATAAATTCTTTGTATATGTGTTACAGTTATTTTCTTCTTGTTCTTAGATTCCATTTCACTTTCTTTCTCATGTCTTTTGAAAAGCATTTGCTTTAATTGTGATAAACTCCACTTCATTAGCTTCTTTTTTCGTCTTTTGTAAAAATCTTTGCCTACAACAAGGTTATGAAGAATTTCTTTTATCTTTTGTTAGAAGTTATATAGTACAGTTTTATGTCTAGTTATATAACCCATTTTGTTACTTTTCCTTTATAGTGTGTGGTAGGGGGTTGGGGTTAAAAATTTTCATATAGATAGATATGCAAGGGTTCTACCACTATTTGTTAAAAAGACAATCCTTTCCCATTGATTCATTTTGATATGATTGTCAGGAGTTAATTGACTGCATATGTACGGGTATATTTCTGGACTCCTTATTCTATTCCATTGATTTATATATCTGTCTTTAATGGCTCATTGTTTTATTACTGTAGCTTGATAATAAGTCTTGACATAAGGCAGTCACATCCTTCAACTTTTCAAATTATCTTGCATGTTTTAGGTACTTTGCACTTTCATATGAACTTTAAAATCAACTTGCCTATTTATGCTGCTGAGGTTTTGACAGGGATTGTGTTAATTAGTTTGGAGGAGAATTGACATCTTAATAATATTGAGTTTTGGGATCATGTGCTGACTGTTTTCCAGTGTCTGTAAAGATGTGTTTCATATATTTGTGGGGAGGACTTACGTGGTCCCAATTACCCCATCCCAGCAGAGGGAGAAGCTGACAATTCTAATCATAAGTAGAATTCCACACAGGCCATTGCTAGTAATATTTTTTTCTAACCTAAAACAAAGTTTGCCCACTTTTAGTTTTGATGCTTCTTCCAACGTTTACATAAGGGAGTAGAAATACACACACACACACACACACACACACACACACCCCAGAAAGATCTACTTCAGGCAGATTGTCAATGTTCATCAGTGAAGAGTCAGGCAACGTAAATGAGAAAGGAAAAGACAAAAGTTTGAGTGCCGGCTTCATTTCAGACTGGTATGGTCTTGGGCAAGGTTTTTAATTCCTTCACTTTTAAGTTCCTTATTAGAAAAATGGGTCTAATTCTGCCCTGCTTTCCCCACAGGGATACTTTAAATACCTTGTTAAATAATGCTTGGACATGAAAACACTCTCTAAAGTCTCAGGCACAAAACACAACGAAGAATTACTTTTATTATTATTTAGTAAAATTAAGTCCTGTACGTTCAGACTACTCTAGTTTTCTCTCCACCTCCCCAATTATTTGGGTATTTGTTTCAGGGTTTTTTTGTGACTTTTTTTTCTGTTGGTTTGTATTTTGCAGTCGGAGAGAGAGGCTTCTGAGCACTCAGCTGGAAAGAAACACTCTCCGAAGCATTTATCTTGTAGGGAAAATTTTTCTCCTCTGTGGGATTACGCCTGAGAAAAAATATACAGCTAATCAAGGCAGCAATGAAACGTGTCTACTTTCACTTAGGGAAGTGATAATTTTGATTTTATAAGATGCCCTTATTTAAAAATATTTTTGCATGTTTTAACGAAGTTTACAATGGAATATTGCTTATGTAAAAGTATCAAGACTGGATCCATCGATGGCAGAAATTGTTCTGTTTCTGGTGCTGCATCATCTGCAGGTGACCAAACCCTCTGACTTTTCAGAAATGCTCGCTCATGAGATAAGGAGCTAACCTTGTCTCAATATATCAGAGCAAACAGAACCTGCAGAAACTGTTTTTTAAAATTAATTATGTTTACTCTAAAACCAAGAAGCCAGACTGCCTTCCTTCTAGTCTTAGCTGCTCCTCTTACTAGCCATGTGACCTCCAGAAGTTATTCAATCTCTCGAGGCCTCAGATTCCTCCTCAGTGAAATAGTTTGTTACGAGTACCAACTCCCAGAGTTGATGTAGAATTGAGTGAATTAATAATAAAAAGCACTTAGAATAGTGCTTTTTATGTGGCATGTCTTGTATATAAGGACTCAATGAGCATTATTATCTCATTGATCTTATTCTATTCATTTAGTATATGTGCAAACAAAATGTATTGTGGCACTAAATTTACTGGCAATACCTATTCTAGTTTTTGAGTATCTGAATCAGGTAGGTAGGAATCTTGACATTTCCAAACCAGCTTCGTTCCAGAGCAAAGGAACTTCTGGAATTCACCATCAACAAACTCTAACACATCGGTGGTTTGGGAGAATATCCAAGTTTGTGCACTTCATAACTTAGAGCCTGGCTCTTAGAGTTGAAGGTCTGCCCTTTAGTTTCGGGCATTCCAACTGCTTGTGGGTGGGAAGACAAGAATCCCCAGGCATTTTTGGGCACGTCTTTTTCGTCATGGGTGCGAGTTTGTAAAGGAGGAATGGCAATGCCACTCACAGTGTCTACAGTGATCTCTTAGCTCCTCATAAAAACCTCCAGTGAATGGCATTTCTCTCTTTGAGTAGGAATTGCTTGTTTTACTAAGTCTGGTTTTCCTGTTAGTTTGAATTCTTTGTGGAAAAGGTCATTTGAGCCCTCGGCATTTATCACAGTTCCTGGCACTTAATAGGTATTTAATAAATAATAAATTAATGTTAAATCAATTTGTAGTTTTACAGTTCAGTCTTATTTTTGTGTCCCTTTTTGTTGACTGGCTATGTAAATGACTAGTTAGATGAGAAAGAAAATTAGAAAGCAGTAGTCCACCCTACTCTTTGCTGAAACCCAAGGCCTTCAGTGTTTTTGCATGTCTTTGGTCCAAGCAGGGAGTTGGGAATCCTGCAGACCTGAGGAGAAGGAGCCCAGTGTCATTATCTCAACAATTCAGTTTTAGCTATGGCTGTGACTTTGATGAAGACTTCTCCTGACCCCTTCTAAATAGATTCTCCACTTAGCAGCCAGAACAGTCCTTGAAAAATGCAAGTCTGATAGTACATCTTCTTTGCTTTAACTCTCTTTAATGGCTTCCCATTGGACTTGGAGTCAAATCCACAGCTCCATGGCCTCCAGGACCCTGTGCTTCAGCCCTTGCTGACCTTCCATTTGCATTTGAAGCATTCTCGGTGCTCCTGTTGCTCTTATAGTCCTCTCAGGTCCTCAGACATGCCCCTTCCAGCTTTAAAGCCTTAGCATGTGTTTTTTCTCTGCCGGCACTCTCTTTCCCACTGGTTCTCACATGTTTGCTCTTTCTTCTTTTCAGGGCCTGCATGAGAACCCCTCCAGGGGTGAAACCGTCCCTTAACTGACATCACAGCACACTGTTTGCAAGCTTCCTAGCACTTACCACTATTTGTTGATGATGCATTTGTTATTGAGCTCCTTTCAGTTTGTTTTCTTGCTGGTAGCATGTAAGTTTTGTGAGGTATTGGACTTAAGATATTCTCAATTAAATATAAATGCGTAAATTAATAAAGTTATAAAACTTGTTAAGTTTTATGTTTGTCTCTTTACTATATTCCCAGTGCCAACTACAGTGCTGGTTCCTCATAAATATTGATTCAAATACTTGTAGACTAATGAAGTTTTCAAATTGAATTTGAATTCTTTTTCTCATCTCACCAGGCAGGGAGGAGAGTGTTCCGAGGAGACAGACACTAACGTGAAAGTGTGCTGGTGGATGTAGGTGGCTGAACATTCAGGTCTGCAGACTCCCTGTGTCAAGTGAACTTCTCATTTTTGGCTGAGCCATGAGGGAATTGTATCTCAGAGAAAGGAATGCATAAAAAAAAGTGATGAAGAGACAGGTTAATCAGGTATTCAGCCCAGAGAGCTGAAGGCTTATTCCTCCCTTCCCAGAAGAGGTCCCAGTTTGCATGGGAAGGACAGCCTAGGATCCAGTTCCCAGACGGATGCAGGTGCTGGGGGTTAACGCAAGGTAACTCTTGTGCTGGGCCCTTGAGAGTGGACTGCAGCAGGGTACAGAAACTCATTGTGGTTGGCATTATTCCGAGATAATTTTTTTGATTCTATGATATTTTTGTCCACTTTCAAATAATTTCAGCAATTCACAAAGAAGGGCCAGGAATTACTAATATTTATTCAGAGTGAGAAAGCACATGCAAATAAATTAGAATAAATATCTCTCCTCAGTAGACCTCAAACTATAAAATGTTCTGTGCACAAACAAAAATCCATCAAAATAAACCTGAAACTCACTATACCTGCATCTGTTGAGGATGGTGAACTTTAAAGCTGCATCATGGCGGGCTCTCCAAACTACACTGGCCCGTCTGTATCTTAGCTCTTTGTGACATAGGGCGCTGCCTTCTAGATTATATTTCAGTGCGTTAAGTGATCTATATGAGGAAGGGAGGGCAGCACAAATCATCTCACACCACAGAGAGCTTTTCTCAACCTGTATAGTTTTGTATTTCTTCCTTAAGTCAAAAACTTGGACAATCATAGCTTTCAAAAGCTTAGTTTTACTGAGGGAGCAATTGCTAAATCAATCCAAACCTCAGTGATTTCCCTTCCTTCTTATGTCCAATACAACAAAATAGGGTATTGGGGTGAGAGAAGAAGAAACTAAAGCATTTTTAAGAGGGATCTGTCAAGGAGTAACAAGATGTGTTTTTGCTCTCAAACTGATATTGTTAGTGGGCAATAAAAATTAACTGGGCCCAGTATTTACATAGCACAAGTTGTGCCCTAAAATGTATTGGCTTACATGTCCAACACGTGGAGCGGGTGGTTTCATTGGGCTTCTATAGCATAATCTTCTACCTAGGAAGAGATTTCAAAGGAAAGTGCCATTTAAAATAGCTTCACTGTAAATGGGATTAAAGTCATCCAGCTCTGGATTCCAATTGATATGTAATATCTCTTCCCGCTTAGTAACTTTGAAAAGAAAGCCTTGTTTATGCCAGACAGTGTGGATGGTCTTCTGGAATTTCCTGATCACTGACAGGTACTTGTTAGTCAATGTCAGTTACTAACGCAGCTGCTCTGCTGTGTTGAATCGTTAAAGGTGTGGGGCTTGAAAGCAGGGGGGCTTACTTTTTTTTTTAATTGTTCAAGTACAGTTATCTGCCTTTTACTCCCATCCCAGCCCACCCCCAGCCCTTCCTACCTTCCTCCCATTCCCACCCCGCCCTTGTTTTTGTCCATGTGTCCTTTATACTTGTTCCTGCAAATCCTTCCCCTTTCCCCTGAAATTCCCTCCTCTCTACCCTCTGGTCACTGTCAGCCTGTTCTCTATTTCAGTGTCTTTGGTTATAATTTGCTTGTTTGTTTGTTTTGTTGATTAGGTTCCTATTGCTTTTAATTTCAATTCTTACACTGAATAGTGGTGACACCTTGAATGATATACAACTTTTAATCCCCCTGAGCATCAACTTTTGATTCTGTAAAATGGAACAAATAATACTGACTTTAGGGGGGGAAGTGGGAATTCACTGAAATAATGCATTAAAGTGTTTAGCACAGAGCTGGGCATGTAGGGAGTGCTCAACACACATCGCTGAATCATTTTAGTAACAATGACCCTGGCCACCTTAACTGAGTTAACCTTTGAGCCAAGTCAAATATCTAGGTGGATTACAGACATTAAGTACACCCTCGAAACTAAGCAGAAACATGATCAACACAAAAGTCGGCATATTTGTTTTTCTCACTTTTCAGTCTCTCTAGATTAGAGTACAATTATTCTAAACCATAATATCTCCTTGTTTTATGTTTACAGTGACACAAAGAAAGCAAGGCCAATCTCCCCCAACAGTGCTCACAGCAACACAGGCAAAACTAAGTGGAAAAAATGTTATTATGACGGGCATTGGGAAATGTGTATCCTCTGGATGAATGATCCAGATGTGAATTAGTGTCTTTGCACTAACCTGCCTACCTGGTCACTGTTCAGCACTTGGCACTGCTTGTCCATGTAGACACAGCCGCTGTGTCCTGCTGAGGCAGGAAACGCCAAGTGCAGGTGGGCAAAGGAGCAGTCCGGAAAACTACCTCCCGATGAAAAATGCAGTGAGACATTGTCTCTGAAGTCTGATCCAGCATATAGCCAGAGTAAATGGAACAGAAGCAAAAAATCTATTTTATTCATAATGAGTTGAGACCGCACATAAAAAATCCTTGAAATATCTGGATGGTTAAAAATGGGTTATATCGCCCTTTGGGAAAGGAAGTAGTCAAAGGGGTAAGGCTGATAAACTAAGGGTAAACTAAGCGTAAACTAAACTAAACTGAACTGGTTTTTGGTGGAGATGAAGCGATGTTGACAGAAAGGCAGCGGTGTGCGTTTCGCACACGTCCGTGGGGGTGATGAACACACGGAGCTGCTCTGGCAGCACTGAGATGGTTTGTATGCTGCCATCTGCATCTAGGTGGCATGCTTGTCATCAAGACTGGAGCTCAGGTTCGAGAAACCACAGCAACTTCATGAACAAACACCTTTAACCAACGGTGGGGCTGGTTTACAATGTGAGACAACTCTGCATTACTGGAGAAAGACTCAGGAGTAGGACAAGTGGATGCTACTGGTTTCAGTTGGCATTTTTTAGGAAAAATTCAGTCCTCTTAGTTTAGTACCAAGGCATCCATGAGCCCCGTGACAGAATGTGTGGCACAGGAAGGTGTGCTGTTAGCCTCATTCTCAGCACCTGCCTTTTCTGGGAGGTTGTTATAAAATACACGCTAGGCTAGGTGGTGATTCGTCCTTTCGTTCTTTATGTATCCCATTTGACCTAGATATTAGAAAGTGCATGAAATTACTGGCTTCATTAGCACACTCAGGTCCAGTAGCAAAGAAAGGCAATTTTGGGTGCATTAGGAGGTGACTGGAATGGATGACTGTGGCTGGAATGGGTGACTGTGGCTTGGTGCCTGACAGTTGCAATTTTTTGCTTTATCTTCCTTAGTATGATGGCACTCCCAAGTTAGCCTTTTGGAAACATGGACACTTCTGTGATGCTTTGGCTAAACATGGAAATATAATTCTTCCCTTGCTTCCCAGTAGCCCTGGTGGGACATGACTAGAACTCTAAATAGTATGTAATAAAAGTGCAGGGTTAACATTAGATGAGTACACACTGCCTCAGCTTCTCTGTTTATAAGATGGAGTAAAACAAAACAAAACAAAACAAAACAAAACAAAACAAAACAAAACACCTATCCCATAGTGTTGCTGAGAGGCCCCAGTCAGTGCCTGAGACCTAACAGGCTTTCAGCGAATGTTAGCTGCTGTTGTTACTTTCATAGTGCTGACTCACAAGGCCAGAGTTTCTCTGCATGTTCATGGGCTCTCCTGAATCTCCAGCTTCCTAGCTGCTGACTTCCTCCATCGAGGGAGCCATTTGAAAACCCACCACTTGGGGCCATCCCTCTGGACATCTTGGCAATGTCTTGTCCAACTTCATGTGCTCAGCTTCTAACATTGCCTCACGCTCGGTGGGCTCTGAGGAAATGTTGCTCAGCTGAACCGATTCCCTCAGAGGACGCTTGTCAGCACCCAAGGTGATAGTATTCGTGGAAGCATATTTTGAACTGGGCAAACACAGGGATTACCCTGAGGCCACACGAAGCCCCCAGGTGAAGCTCCTGACTGAACCCTGACATTGTCACCCCTGCACCCAGACATTTAAAGTATCGATCTTCCAGCTAGAAGCCATATTCC
Source organism: Carollia perspicillata (assembly GCA_004027735.1). Lineage (NCBI taxonomy): Eukaryota > Metazoa > Chordata > Mammalia > Chiroptera > Phyllostomidae > Carollia > Carollia perspicillata. Next base: position 18,053 of record PVKM010013095.1, read on the forward strand.
ACTTCACTCTCAGCCATAGAGTGGCTTCCAAAAGGACTAGAAATGTCCTGGTGGAATTTAATTTCTTCTTAGATAAAATGGCATTTTAAAAAATGTGATGATTAGTAAGAGCAAGAATATATTCTTCAAACTTAAATGGAATTGTGGTAAATGAGGGGGAAAGGACTAAATGAGACATTTGCATGCATACACATTCCAATGAGTGAGCAGACTTTGTTGGTGATATAAGCTCTTCTTTGATATGAAATGGCTTTAGGAAATGACAGAAATGGGATTCATCCAAACAAGCTGGGAAACATGGGGTTTTCTGAGCTTTATTTCCCTGGTAGAAATGTACTCACTCCAAGGACTAATCCTCCTGCTCAGGTCTAGGTCTTAGTGCCAGTCATCTCCGAATTAGCCACTGTGAAAACTGCAAGCAATGCTATCATTACAGGCATCGTTCTTGTCTCTATTTTCGTTCTTATTTCTAACCTGTTTAGTAAAGTTCTTTAATTCGTTCTGCATAAGTTTCCCACTGTTTGCACGTTGGACGTTGAGGAAGACATTGTTTTTAGCTACGTGAGGTATGATTGGAGGACTGTTTTAAGAATCAGGTCTCTGACTGTAGTTCCAAAACAAACATTGGTTGATATTTTCATTCGTTAATGAGCATGGTCAAAGAAAACAAGAAAGGCGTCTGTCAACATGTCTGTTGATAACAGCCCTTCTTTGCTGCTGCAGGTAGCAGATTTTACTGAATACTAGAGGGTGTTTCCTCTTTAGTGCTTTTTATAATGCAACAGTTACAATTCATTTTAAAATGTAACCTACCCTGCTAACATTTCCTCCACTTTGTTTAGTCTGGATGACAAGAAGACAAAACAAAAACAGTAACTAGGCCCTGATTGCTGTGTGGTGTTTGCTGATTCCTGTGGTGTAAATAGTCTTACTACAGCCAGTTTCAGGCTACAGATACGACACCCCTGGACAGGGCACTGGGAAGAGAAACACAAGAGCAAACCTTTATTTATGTGGTATTTTCACCGGAGAGACAAGAGGGGCAGGTCACCACAAGAGCACAGATAACAGTAAATGTAGTAAAATAATTAGAAAATTATGAGTTTTGAGTTTCATCTTCTTGAAAATTTATTGAAGTATAATTGACATACACAAATGTATTTATTTAAGATGTGTGACTTAATGTTTCAATATATGCATTCACTGTGAACGGATCCCCACAATCAAGCTGATTAACATGTGCATGACCCCATAGGCTTACTGTTTTCAGTGCCAGCCAGTCCATGGGTAGGTGAGCCTAGCCTTCTATGGAGAGATGTGCTGCCCTTTCTTCAAGATTATTTCCAGAATTTCTCCTTGTCAGCCAAACTGAAACTGCCACTTAGTGTCCATGTGTGATCCAGAAAGAGTATCTCACTGGTATGACTGCTGTGCTGACAGCAACAAAAATTAAAAGATGAGCAAACACCAGAACATTCAGGTAAATCAGCTAAAGAGTGGAAAACACCTGAAGAGAGTGAAACTAAAATGCTTACAATGCTTTACTTTATGTAAAAGGGAAATAGAAGTTATTCTCCCTGATTAGATACTTCCATATGCTTAAATACAGATTTAAGAATGATTGTAGAGTATATTAATTAGTCAATGGATGGATTTAGCATGTAATTAAAACCTTCCAAATTTATTTATCTTTCAACATCACAGAAAACAAATCATGAACTATACAACAAAAATTACAATTAGAAAACCCCAGAGAAGTATAACATTCAGACCCAAACAATGGTGACAGATGGTAAAGGGTGACTAAAAAGTATTATGGGTAAATTATATAACTTTCTCCCCTCAGCACAACTAAAAGGAAAGTTCACAATGTTAATATTTTATGTACCACAATAGCTATATAGACAACTTGCCCTTAATTTTTAGTGACTGTGCATGATATGCAGCTTACTTTGAAATGACACTGAAAAAAATGAAAACTTCTGTGGCAATATCTTAGTCATCGTTGACTCCATGTGGTAGGTGAAAGTATATTTGTTATGTTATTCTTTCTATTCTTCTGTATTTTTGAAAATTTTAATAACAAAGAGTAAGCAAAATAAAAAAATTAATTAAAGAAATATCTCTTCAAAACACTGTTGAAATCCTAGCAATTACTTTCTTGAGAAATTTCCACTCTTATTAACTTTATAATTTACAACACTCTACTCCTCAAGTGAATAAGTAACTGTAAGCTGTCTCTAGTAGAGGAAGAGCAGATTTTTCTCTTTCCTTTTTCCCTTCTTGCATACTAGAAAAAAAAAAAAAAAACATTAACTGTGTGTAGGCACCTCCATTGGTGCCAGACAGCAGAGCAGTGGTTTGCCTCCTAGAGGTGGGGTGTGGAGGAGCGAGGTTAGGGGAAATGAGGAGGGACCTCTAGCAGGTTCGTCTTTTCTTTCGGGAGCGATGAAATGTTCTGAAGTTCATTGTGTTGAAGGTTGTACACCAGTAGGTGAATATGCTAAAAAACCATCGAAGTGGGTGCCTTCAGTGGGTGAACTGCACATGTGAATTGTATCTCAGTAAAACCACGATTTAAAAATGGCTCACTTAGATTTATTAAACAACTAAGCAAAACAGACATTAAGTCACTACCTTGGCATCTCTTTTTCCTAATCCATAACAAAGGTCTCATGGTCCCTTCCTATATCAAGTGTTCCCTCACTATAATACGATTTAATTGGAAATGCTTTGGTGAACTGCTCGAAGCTACCTAGGGCAGTACACTTACTTAAGGAGAGGGCTCAAGCTCTCAGCTGGAGAACAGACATGTTGAGGTGACTGTCGACAGGCAGTCTGAGCAATATTAGCCTTGATGTTCACTGATTCCCTTGCCTACTAAAAATATGGGCGTGCCCCCGAGAATTTCTTCAAGTTCTTTCAACAGTATTTTTTAAAAATTAATTAGCATATTAATTAATTTTTAACTTTTCAATTACCATTGACTCAACTTTATGATATTGAGCTACACCCTGTTACTTCAACAAGTCATTTTTTTACCTTTCTCAGGTTTTAACTAGGCAAGTGATGTAATGCTGCAACTCTTGAAGGGTGAGGAGCAAGATGAGTATCTCTCTGCTTAGCTGCAGAGTCATGCCACCTTTCATGGAGGTTAAATACATCCTCCCTGCTCCTATCCCAAATTAGCCTGTCTTCCAACCTCTTTCCTGGCAGCTACCAGTCACCAGTGTAGTTTGGCTCAACAGAACAAGGAGGCTGTTGTCTGAGAACAGATGCAGAACATTCTGCCAAATCGCACATTCTAAGGTGAGTAGGTTTTCACAAATGGAGTGCTAATTCTCTGACACTATCAATTATAGAAGCCAGCCAAGCATGAACCTGAGAATAAGAAGAGCCCTTTCTTTCTCTCTCAAATTAAGAATGCAAACATACCAGAAATGCAAAGGACAGCTAACTGGGTGAAAGATAGACATCTCCACCAGAAAAAAAAACTTTATATAATAATTTTTATAATCAGAACAAACGTTAAACTTTTTTTTACCAGATAACTATTTAGCAAAAGTGCCTTTATATCTCTCTCTATGTAGAGAGAACATTAATTTCATATGTGTGTATATGTGTGCCTATAGCATTACTGAGAACCTTCCTACCTGTAGTACGACTCTATAGGCAGGTAGTATCAGAATTACTCAACAGCTTATTACAAAAGGCAGAATCACGAGCCCCCTCTCAAAGCTATGGAGTTAGGATCCCCATTTTACGTGGGAGATCGGTGTACATGTTAACGTATGAAAAGCACTGCTCTAGAATAGGAGCTTCTGGACAGTAGGCACAAGACATCTTTCTGTGTTCTTCCATGTCATCTAGCATTTGGGGTCACGGGGATCATTCAACATCTTGGGATGCTGAAAGTGTGAACAGAGTGTTCCTTTATCACGTGTTTGACTTTAAGCGTTGTATCCTTCTGTACTGAATTGTTGCTTATGAAAGTTCACATGGCAGGGAAAATACCATGTGTTCATTAGCAAATAGCTTATTTAAAAAACTATATTTCCCAGACACCTTAGCAAAAATCAAGGTCATGCCTGGCCTGAGTACAAGTTAATGGAGTTAATCAGTGGGTGGAAAGTGTGGCCATAAGATTTCCTGTGCAACCTCAGGATTGACTACATCATCTGCACAGCCCAGTGCAAAATGGAAATGTGAGGCCTCTTGTTCAAAAAATAAGAAGCTCAAGATGCAATAGCAAAGCATGAAGCCAAACATAGGCTTTTCTAAGTGGGGAATGGGTGGGTGGTGTGGGGGCTGTGCCATGAAACCAGCCCTGGCAGCACTTCAGCTCCTCTCTTCTGTGGCCCTGGCATCTGGTCCTGGAAACTGTGAGACTGAGGATTGCTCAGATGTTAGCGTTTCTACCAGCCCCTGTTTCTGAGTGACCGTGGGGAGCAGAGCCCGTGCTAACCTGTGGGCATACAGTAAATGAGTGGTTTGTTTCTGCAAACCACTGAGATTTTAGAATTAAATTATTACTGCTTCATCATCTATGCCATTTTCTAAAGTTATATTAAATTTATTAGACAGGCACATACAAAAAACTGAAACTAGACCATCAATTTACAGCATACACTAGAATAAACTCAAAATGGATAAAAGACTTTAGTGTAAGTCATGATACCATAAAAATCCTAGCAGAAAACCTAGGTAGTACAATTTCAGATATCCCATGTAGCAATACTTTTACTAGCATAGTATCTCCTAGCACAAGGGAAATGAAAAAATAAACAAATGGGACTACATCAAATTAAAAAGCTTCTGCATGGCTAAAAAAAACTATCATGATGAAAAGGGAACTGACCATATGGGAGACCATATTTGCCAATGATACATTTGACAAGGGTCTGATCTTCAAAATATATAAAGAACTCATCTGACTCGACACCAGGAAGACAAACAATCCAATTAAAAAGTGGGCAAAGAACCCGGATACACATTTCTTTAAGGAAGACATACAGATGGCCCAAAGACATGTGAAAAAATGCTTGACATCACTAGCCATTAGAGAGATGCAAATTAAAACCACAATGAGATATCACCTCCCACCTGTCAGAACCCTAGTGCACTGTTGGTGGGAATGCAGACTGGTGCAGCCACTGTGGAAAGCAGTATGGAATTTCCTTAAAAAATTAAAAATGGGACTGCCTTTTGACTCAGCAATTCCACTGCTGGGAATATACCCTATGAATCTTGAATCACCAATTCAAAAGAACCTATGCACCCTAATGTTCATAGCAGTACAATTTACAATAGCTGAATGTTGGAATCAGCCTAAGTGCCCACCTGTAGTTGAGTGGACTAAAAAACTGTTGTACAGTTACACAATGGAATACTATGTAGCAGAATGAAAGAACTCCTACCTTTTGCAACAGCATGGATGGAACTGGAGAATATTATGCTAAGTGAAATAAGCCAGGCAGTGACAAATACCATATGTTCTTACATATAAAAGGAATTTAATGAACAAAATAAACTAACAAGCAAAACAGAATCAGAGATGTAGAAACAGGGAACAGACTGACAGCTGCCAGAGGAGAGGTGGGAGGGGGATAATGTTGGAAAGAAGGAGAAAGGAGTAGTCAAAGAACTTGTATGAATGGCCCACAGACCTGGACAATAGTGTGGGATGGACCGTGGGAGTGGGGAGTAGGCTGGGCAGAGGAGGTCAAAGAGGGAAAAATTGGGACAATTGTAATAAAATAAATAAGAATAATAAAAAAGAAAATATATCAGAGTAAAGACAGACCATTAGACCAAAAAAATAAATTTATTGGGATGACATTGATTAATAAGATTCTATAAGTTTCAGGTGTTCAATTCTGTAATATATCATCTGTACATTGCATTGTGTGTTCTCACCCAAAGTCAAGTCTCCTTTCATCACCATATTCTTGACCCCTGTACCCTCTTCTACATCCCCCAACCTCCTTTTCCCTCTGGCAATCACCGTTCTGTTGTCTGCGTCTGTGAGGTGACTTTTTGTTTGCTTATTTTATTTGTTTGTTGCTTTCTGGTTTACATCTCACATGTGAGTGAAATCATATGGTTCTTGTTTTTTAAATCTTATTTCTGACTTATACATCTGAGTCTTTGCCAACCACAGATGTTCAGATCAAGAGGAAGTAGTCAAAACTTAACTGAGAAACTAGGAGCTAAAGGTAGGAAGGGTTGGCATGAAGAACATACCTGCGGTATCCTGGCTTGTAATAGAAAAATATCCCAGGGAGCATTGGAACATTTGCTTAGTGTGTGAGGGACAGAGACAGGGAGAGGAGGGGAGCTTTCGCCTGATGCCCCCTTTCCTTTGCTCCCATGGCAGAGAAGTCCCCTGGTCATCACGGGGAGTGAGATTCAGAGCGAGAAGATAAAGTGAGAAATAGCTACTGCTGGAATCCTCCTGGGAAACCTGGGAGACAGGATGTGTGTCAGAAAAATATCAAGATGAACAGACCCTTGGGTGGGGCCAAGAAACTCCATGGATGGAGCTGGAGGGGAGAGAAAGAAGAGGCAGCCTAATGTCCTGAATAAAAAAGGCAGTCTGAATTAAACCCTACAGATTGTCTATCACCTTTGTAGTTAAAAATCGATCACTCCATTAGGATAAACCAGGACCATTTTGACTGTTTCACATAGGTCCACAGGCTCACACATGATGATTGTCTCCTAGGTGCAGGCATATGGCCACTCGGACAGGCCTCCCAAAGCGGGGCATATTTTTTGGGGGTAGAATTACCACAGTGCAGATCATGATAGTTATTCCAGGAGACTTCGAAGTTGGCATTACAAGGAAAATTGCAAATGTCCAGCAGACAGGATAGAGTCATCATGTTTCACCCTCCACCCAAACAACCTGGGAAGCCAGTTTAAAATGGGGCAAATTGATGACGTTCCCCCCCAAAATGTTGATACTTGCAAACACTTATTTCATACTCACTATGTGTCAGGCACTCATCTGAATGTTTTACATGTATTCTTACAGTTCTCACAACAACCCTAAAAACGAGATTCTATTGTCTCCATTTTTTGTGGATGACTATACTGAGGCAGGGAGAGCTGAGTTAGTTATCCAAGGTCACAACAGAGTAAGTGGTTGAACTATTAATTGAACTGTTTGTCCATGCTTTTATTTCAGGGTTAAGAGAATCGGTCTGTATCATACTGTTGGTGAAAAGACGCCATTCCAGCTGGCCCAGCGAGCCAGCCTTTCCCTTTCCCGAGCTGCAAGGGAAGCCGTTTTCTTGCAAGGCAGGGTGGCTTCATGTTTAAGAGATTTGGGTGTTAGAGGCACAGCTCGTGGGGTCACATATTTGCTCCAGCCTCTTGATGTCATGTAGTTTGGGCAAATATTAAAGCTTTTGTTTATTTCCTAAGCTGTGAAATGTGGAGCTTATAATGTAGCTGTAAAGATTAAATAAGATAGGAAGACTAGGCACCATACTTGGTGTTAGCTATTGTTATTCCTGGGCATGCAACCAGATCAAAGGTAGTTACTATTTTATTAGGCCTATCTCATACCACTGTCAGCAAACCTTTATTAAATGCTCAACACATCTGGTTCCCAAAATTGCAGGGCTTCTTTTTGTCAGCAGGGCAAAATCCTAACCCTTCAGCTGAGCTGGTAAATACTGCAGCCTTGCTTTTTTTTTTTTCTGTCCCTATCTTTTGCTGTTCTCCAACATGGACTTTCAATCCAGTCCCTCAGGCAAGCCCCAGTGCCTTTGCTCATGTCATTTCTCCTTTCAAGCTTTCAGATCTAGCTCAGATCTCAGCTTTTCATGAAGTCTGCTTAGAACACCCATTTTGTAGGGATGCCTTTCTCTTCTGAGATTCAAGAATATTGGTCTGCTCATATCATGCTGATTAATTTTTATAGTATTTTCTCTCATCAGTGTTTGCTTACAGATGCAGAGGAGAGATGAAGCCCCTAAGCAGCAAACACTGTGTTTTAATGCAGTTGAGTAATCTCTATTATTTGACACGACCACTTTGAGGTAGAGATACCATAATGTGTCAACATGTAAGAGCAATTTCTAATGATCCAGTTTGATATATTCAGGAGGCCTCAAACCCTTACTGCCTACAACATTCCTGATGCCTACACCGACCTCAGAACACAGTCACGGACAGGGAGGGGCCCAGGGAATGTCTGTTCTGCCTCTTAATTTACATAAAGAAAAATTTGATGGCATCCAACTGTCCCTGTGATCCACATGGCTTTGTGAAAGTGGCTTTGTAAAAATGATGGTTGCCTTTCATAAAGTGTTCATACCCTATTTGAATCCCTAGTTGCCACCCATTTTAAAATTCTTTCCAGAAGCCATATTTCTGCATCCACTCTGTGTGAAGACTTAGCTAGGAGTCCTAAAACTATTCAATGCTCAGTAAATATTTGCTGAAAGAATATACTGTCTTAGATAAAGAAATATCTTCCAACCCTTTAATTAAAAATATCCTTATCTATCTATCTATCTACCTACCTATCTGTCATGTTTATTTATCTAGATAGATATGTAGGTACATAGATATATATGATGAGAACACTCTTGAATCAGTGTGCCTGCAATATAGTTGGAAGAAACTCAACTTGGAATTATAATGCATGAAAACTGAGATGTAATCATAAGCAATAAAACATGTTTTTAAGACGTCACATTACAAAAAAGGAAGGCAAAGTGACCATTACGGCAGGGGAGATTGATGATTCTTTCCGTAGCTTAAATCTTTGTCGATTAGCACATCTATTTCCCTCCTGGAAATATGTTTGTTAGCACTAAATCATGGGCCCATCCATACAGACAGGATATATACGTACATATCTTAGACTGTTGGGCATCGAGTTCCGCATTTGTCTCTGAGAATAATGGCTGCTATTGGTAGGGCACCATCAGTCATCCCTGGGCACTGGGGCCCTCTCTCAATCTGATAATGGCTCATGCCTCTTAGAGTGGTCGGCGGTGGCTTTTATGAGAGTTTATTACTGCTTTCTCCCTTCAAAAGACCCTTCTGTCACTGTGCAGTACCACTGACCTTGATTAGACTGAACACACACACAGAGTGCCAGAGCGAGGAAGAGTGAGGGGAACTTGTATGATAAATAGGCCTGAGATGGGGGACTCAGACTGCCTTGACCAGGAGGCCTGGTAAATGACCACACACACAGAGATGCTCAGGAGAAGACTTTTTCTCAAAGTCCTGGAAAAAAAATGTCAAAGCAAATGGGATCTGAGCAAATCTCCATCCTTTTCCCTGCTGCCCTGAGGGTCCTCCTGGTTCTGATAGTCTGTTTCTATGACTCAGACTCCCTGCGGGGGACACACGGGCTACTGTTGGGCACAACTATTAGATCAGGTCTCCAGTCCCAGCCAGAGCACTCCACACTGAACTGAATGACCCGGGGATCCCACCTCAAATGGCCATGTACCAAATGGAGCTAATGGACACTACTGATAGATGTGGGTGGAGGTCAGCTGAGTAGGCGTGCCCTTACAGAGGAATGTGAGACAAGGTGAAGTTCTGTTTCACAGGCTGGCCTCTGGACCAGGTGGGAGTGGGTCAGGCTTCACCTGGTGTGGGGTGAGGTGGTACTCTCCTTCTCACATTGAGGAGCAGAGCGTCTTTAGCAAGCACATCAGACTCAGGGTAAATATCCTCCCGGATTCACTGGGTGCTGTCGCCCACAGACATTAGCTGCTGTGCCCTGAAGAAATCAGGCTACCAGCCTTGAGCGTCTCTCTGGCTGAGGACTGGGCTTCGGCCTGTTGTCCACACACCTGCTGTGCAGGCAGGCCTGGAGGCTCCAGCACCCAGGACTGTCCCAACCAGACAGGAGGCTGTGGCTCCTCATATGATGCCAGCCCGAGATGAGGGAGCACGCTTTAGGCTGTGGGGTCTGGCTTCCCCTGGATGCCTGGAAGGACTGAAGAAAAAACAAAAACGACAGAAATAAAGGGAAATGAGTGCCCTATGTGCAATTTTTGATCAAGTCTGGCACTAACAATTGCAGGGCTGCGAAGACCATTATTTCTAAATGTGTAGGAGTTATAGACCATGTTAACCAATTGTAAAATTAAAGTAATTTACATCTCTTACCGTGACAAGCAAACCTTTATAATGACAAGACTGAATGAATCAAGCTGTATTACTTTTATGAATTAACATTGGTAAAATATCTACGATGGCTGATTTAATAACTAAGACACATACCTAGGGATTCTGTAGATGGGCTTGTGATGTTTTGATGAGTATTAAAAATAAAGCTGTACATATTTCATAAATTAGTATAAAACTTACTTACCTTATGTAATCAAAATCACTAATTTATTATAATTAAGAATTTCATATAAATTGGGTTGAACTGATTGATATTAGTGCTTCAAAAGATTAAAAAATAAAGTGTAATTTACTCAAGTGTGTGTAACTTGAGTGTATTTCATCAAAAAAGTAAATTAAAATAAATGCAACGTACTTTCCACTTTTGTTTTTAAAAAAGTTTTCTTTGAAATAACTAATATAAATTAGTTTTATATTTTTACATTAAAATTAAAAATCAAATACAAATTAACATTGGGTATTAAAGTTAGTTAAGTAATTCTTAAGACATTTACTTCACTTTAAAATGTTTTATTAAATTAATACACATATTTATTAAACAAAACTGTTCTCAACAAAAGGGTTCAAACTGCTCCCAGCTGCCAATGTAAACAATAAGCAGTAAATGTTCACAAAGTTGTATCCATATCTACATATAATTCATAGAAATTTAAGGGTAACTTTCATCATTTGCTATTGCAAAATGCCTTTTAACCACCATGAGTTGCAGCTGTAAATCTGCATTAATTCGTGGGTGCTTCTAGGATGTATACTGGGTACCAAAAGGCGATGGATGATGCTCAGCACTTCTACGAAGCAATATTTTGTCTTGGAAGAGTCTGTTGCACTCCGACTATCTGAGAAGAATGTTTAACAAGTCATTACTTTGTCTTTTCTCTGACCTAAGTGTTCCCATGGATCAAATCATATCATATCCTGGAGTCTATCATTTTTATGGCATCCCACCTTGGGCTTCTGCATGAAGTTGGTGTACAGGGTGGACAATGAGAAATACTTCTCTGGGGCATAAGTCATACCAGCAGCTCTGAGAGTGATGTTTAGAGTGAAGGGTTGCTCTATGCCAGAGTTGAGTGACAGAGGTGTCCATGAATTTTGTAGTGAATAATTTTTTGTGTGAGTGCTTATACTCTGCAGAACCTTAAAAAACAAAACAAAACAAAACAGGACCTAATGTCAGGGGTGTCTTTTGCCTAGACCAATGGAAGGAAGGAGAGAAAGAGCCCCTAGATATATTTCTCTTCTTCCCACAGATGGACCGCTGGGATGAGTAGTGGTTCTTAGGACTTACCAGAAAATAACTGGATGTGTGTGGATTATGGCATAGCATCCTCAATTGTGCCTGATCCCCCCCTGGTCTGAAGACTGTTTGCCCCTCTCCAGAGAATTAACCTGTATTCTTGCTTAGGGCGGAAAGGGCAGTCATGTGGAAATACAGAGTTGGATGATTCAATCATTTGTATGTAGCAGCATCTTCACTTCACTCCCAATTTCTGACTCTTCGGTCAGTTTTATTGCGCAGATTGGTTTGCTTTTCCCATTTACATACCTGTTAATTAATACTCATTCTTTTCCTTTGAAACTTCCAAAAATTCGTTCCATCTTCTCTTTATCTATTCTCTTTATCCTTGGGGTCTATCTTCATGCTGTAAAAATCCCTTTACTGTTACTTTCAGTAGAGTTTTCAAGGGTAGTAGGAATAGTTGGACGCATTCAATCTGCCATCATTCATGACAGTGTAGTTTATCATTACTATAAATTAGGAAAATCCTACCTGTCCTCAATATGAAATGGATTCATTATTGATACTCATTTATTCATTCAACAGATATTTTCTGAGTCTCTACCATAGCCTCTACTATGTCAGATGTTGTACTATATTATATAAGCTAAATGCATTGAAAGTTTTGTTTACAAAACTTTTGAAGTAATATACAATAATATTCATAAAGTCAATGTAGTACAAATTTAAAAAGCAACATAAAGCACATGTATACCCAATGACTTTCATTGTAAAAACCTATGTAAGGTGTGTAGCATTATTAAAAATTAAGCAATTATTAAAAATTAAGCAAAGATTCCAAAGGCTCTTAAAGCACACTGCCAAATTATCTTATAAAATTATCTTATAATTATCTTATAAAATTATCTTATAAAATATCTTATCTTATATACTAATATTCATGCAGTGGTGAGCGGGGTGCCAGAGGTGATCTTGGTCAACGCGAATGAGGTAAATAATGCTAGATAAACTACTTGTTAATGGAACTCCAGGATTTCATCCTAATAACACTATTTGGAGTCCAGATAACAGCGAACTGTATAGGGAGAAATGTGTGCCATGGTGGCAGACCTAGTTCGACACCACAGAATGTGAGCCTTTAAGTGGGAGCTGACTCAACGAACGGAGCAGAGTTTTGGTGTCTGGAAGTCTAAGGCTTCCATCTCAGCACTGATCTGACTTT
>PVKM010013096.1:0-30744 GCA_004027735.1 Carollia perspicillata
AAAAAAAATAAAAAGTATTCAGAAAACAAGTTTGTGAAAATATGTGAATATTAGGTTTCATAAACCTAATGGTAACCACACACACAAACCCAAATCTGAAATATACAGCTTTAAAAAAGAGGAAAGAAGTATGGAATACCACAAACAAACAAAAATAGATAAAACCACAAAGAAAAAGAACAAATGAGCTACCAAAAAACAAAAGAAAAATGGCTATAGGAAATCCTCATATGTCAATAATTACCCTAAATTCAGACTAAATTCACCAATAAAGAGGCACATTAGCAAATTGGATCAAACACAAAACCCAACCATATGCTGCCCTCAGTAGACACATGTAAGTTGTAAAAACAAAGTTAGACTGAAAGTGAAAGGGTGGAAAATGATTCTTCAAACAAACAGCATTCACAGTAAAGCAGGTGTAGCCATATTTATATCTGACAAAACAGATTTCAAAATAACAAAGATAAGAAGAGACAAAGATGAACATTCTGTAATGATAAATGGGGCACAAAATCACGAAGACATATTACTTCTCAATATATATGCACCCAATCAGGGAGCACCAAAATATACAAAATAACTGCTAACAAAACTAAATGAAGAAACACAGAAAAAGCACAATCACAGTTGGGGATCTTAATACTTCATTGACAGCTCTAGATAGCTCATCCAAACAGAAAACCAATAAAGAAATATCAGCCCTGGCTGGTGTAGCTCAGTGGATTGAGCATGGGCCTGTGAACCAAAGGGTTGCTGGTTCGATTCCCAGTCAGGACACACGCCTGGGTTGTGGTCCAGGTCCCCAGTAGGGGATGTGTGAGACACAACCACACATTGATGTTTCTCTCCCTCTCTCCTTCCCTTCCTCTCTATATAAAAATAAAAATGGAAAAAAAATTATATTTAAAAAGAAAGAAATATCAACCTTAATTAACACATTAGATCAAATGGACATAATTGATATTTACAGAGCCTTTCTTCCCAGAACATCAGATTATACTTTCTTCTCCAGTGCACATTGAACATTTTCAAGAATAGACTATATACTGGGTCACAAAACTAGACTCAAGAAATTCAAGAAGATTAAAATTATACCAAGCATATTTTCTGGCAATGCTTTGAAATCAGAACTGCAAAAAGAAAGTAAAGAAACCTACAAATATGTGGAAATTAAACAATATACTACTAAAAAAACATCTGTGTCTGTTGGGAACCACCCTGCCTGGTTTCAGAAGCTGTAATCCCCCATGGCTAAGGCTAAGTAAAAGACCTCGGAACCATAAGCCACTAAGGAGACAAAGCTTATCTTCTGGGCAGGGGTGCTGCCTCTGCCCCCCTTACTTTACCTTGTTTGGCCCCAGGCAGATAACTGGTTAGCCGATGACAGGTAAGATTCCTCAAGGGAGGGACGACCTACAACAGGCGAACTCACCAAGGAAGGGGTCATCAAGGAAGGACTTGGGGGACTATAGAGAAAGGGGGTGACAGGCCCTCACCCCTCAGCTTTGACATAGCCTGAGTCCTCATTCTGTCTGTAAGAAGTCTCCTAATCTCTTGGCTGTCTTACTACCCCCGCCTGACTTAAGCCTGAAATAATGCCAGAGGGTGATGCAGTCCTGGGCAGGAATTGGCAATTCCCCAGGGTGATCAGGTCTAAGAAAGAATGCATAAAATCCTTTGAAACCTGCTTTGTTAAGAATGCCCTCAATTGTCTGATAAGGGTCCAAGCATAAAATGACTTTGTCCCCCTAAGTTTTATGACCCTTTAGCTATCTGACCCTGACTCAGAATAAGCCCTCATAGTTCTACAAATGTTATCTATTGTTTGATCATTACTGCTTGACAATGATTGATGAGCTCTACCTGTATTACTGTGCAAAATTGAAACCAATAAAAACCCATTCAGGAACAAGCTTAAGGCCCTTCTTCTCTGAGATACTGGCCATCTTTCCTCAGCAGATAGTGTCTTGGTAGACTTATTTTCATCTGCAACAGCCAGCAGGGGCTCTGCTGGACAAAGCTCTCCCACACATATCAAAGAAGAAATAAGAGGTGAGATCAAAAGTTATATAGAAACAAACAAAAATAGCAGTACAACATATCAAAACATCTGGGGTTAAGCAAAAGCAGTGACAGGAGGAAAGCTGACATCATTACAGGCTTATCCCAAAAAAACAAAATCCCAAGTAAATAGCCCAACAGTACATTTTAAAGAACTAGAAAAAGAAGAACAATTCAAAGTAAGCAGAAGAAAGTAAATAATAAATATTAGAGCAAAGTTGAATGAAACAGAGAACAAAAAGAGAATACAAAACATCAATGCAAAAAAGAGCTGATTCTTAAAAGATTAACAAAATTGACAAATCCTGGCTAGATTCACTAAGGAAAAAAGTGAAAAGACTCATATAAACAAAATCAGAAATCAAAGAGAAGTCACCACAGATACCATCGATATACAAAGGATCATACTAAAGTACTATAAAAAATTATATACCATGAAATTCAATAACCTAGAAGACATAGATAAATCCCTAGAAATATATAACCTTCCTAGACTGAATCATGAAGGACTGGGAAATCTAAATAGACAAACCAACTGTAAGGGAACTAAAACAACCATCAGGGACCTCCCAAAAAATAAAAGTCCAGGATCATATTGTTTCGCTGGTGAATTCTACCAAACATTCATGGGAGATTTGATACATATCTTTCTCAAACTCTTCAAAAACATGCAAAACCTGCCAAGGGGAAAAAAAAAGAAAACCAAAGGACAATAAATATTTGATGAACACAGATGCAAAAATCCTAAACAAAATGCTAGCAAATCAAATACAACAATGCATTAAAAAAATAATGCATTGCAATTGAGTGGGGTTTAGTCCAAGGGCATAAGGTTGGGTCAACATATGCAAGTCAATTAATGTTATACACCATGTTAACAGAACAAGTGATAAAAATCATATGATCTTATCAGTAGATGTGGAAAAAGCATTTGATGAGATACAACATCCATTTATGATTAAAATACTCAATAAAATGGGTATGGAAGAAAAGTACTTCAACATAATGAAGTCCATATATGACAAATGCTCAGACAGTATCATACTCAATGGTTAAAAACTAAAAGTTTTTCCTCAAAAATCAAAAACAAGAAAAGAATACCAACTATCACTACTCTTATTCAACATATGTCTGTAAATCCTACCCAAAGCTGCCAGGCAACAGAAAAAAATAAAAAGCACACAAATTGAGAAGTCAGGTGTAAAAGTGTCCCTTTTTGCAGATGACATCATCCTGTATATAGAAAACCTAATGACTCCACCAAAAAACTTCTAGAAACAATAATCAACTATAGTAAAATTGAGAATACAAAATCAATGTTCAAAAAGTCACTGCTTTCCTATACACTAACAATGAAATTTAAGAAAAAGAAATTTAAAAAAGCCAATTCCTTTTATAGTTGCTACCAAAATAATAAAATGCCTAGGAATAAACTTAACAAAGGATGTGAAGGACCTATATAATCAACACTACAAAAGATTATTAAAAGAGATTGAAAAAGACACAATGAAATAGAAAGATATTCCATGTTCATGGATTGGAAGAATTGCCAGAGTTAAATGGCCATATTACCCAAAGGTTTATAAAGATTTAATGCAATCCCCATCAAAGTCACAATGTCATTTTTTAAACAAATGGAACAAAAAATCACCAGATTTGCATGGAACCACAAAAGACTCCAAACAGCCAAAGTAATCCTGAGAAAAAAGAATGTAGCTGGAGGTACCACACTACCTGGCTTCAAATTATACTACAAAGCTACTATAATCAAAACAAAATGGTATTAGCAGAAGAATAGTCATACACACCAGTGAAACATAATTGAGAGCACAGAAATAAAAGTATATGTATATGGGCAAAATATTTTTGAAAAATGTAAAAACACACAATGAAGGAAAAAAAGCTTCTTCAATAAGTGGTGCTGGGAAAATTGGAAAGTGCTTGCAAAAGAATGAAACTAGGTTACAATTTTTCCCCATGTACAAAAGTTAATTCAAAATGGATCAAATACCTATATATACTGTCTGAAACAATAACTTGCATAGAAGAAAACATAGCTACTAAACTTTGGACTTTAGCCATGGAGAACATTTTATGAATCTGATCCAAAGTCAATGGAAGTAAAGGCAAAAATAAATGAATGGGATTATGTGAAACGGAAAAGTTTCTGCACAGCAAAAGAAACCAACAACAAAACAAGAAGGGGAACAAACAAACGGGAGATGTTATTTGTGAACAACAGCTCCAATAAGAGGTTAGTATCTAAGAGATACAAAGAACTTGTACAACTCAACACCAAACAAAGAAACAATCCATTAAAATATGGGCAGAGGGCCTGAACAGACACCTCTCCCCCAAAAAAAACATACAAATGGCCATCAGATATATGAGAAAATGTTCAACTTCACTTTCTATTAGGGATATGCAAATTAAAACTACAAGAAGATATCACCTCGGACCTGTTAGAATGGCTACTAGGTAATAACAAGTGTTGGAGAGGTTGTAGAAAAAAGGTACCCTCATTCACTGCTGGCAGGAATGTAAACCAACACAGCCACCATGGAAAACAGTACAGAGGTTCCTCCAAAAATTAAAAATAGAGCTACCATATGACCCAGCCATCCCTCTTCTGGTTATCTACCCCAAAAACTCAAAAACATTTATCCACAAAGATATGCACCTCTACATTCATTGAAGTATTATTCATGGCAGCCAAGAATTAGAGACAACAAAAGTGTCCTTCAATAGACGTTTGGATAAAGAAGATATGGGAGTTATACATCTTCTTTACACGTACACACACTATGGAATACTACTCAGCTATAAGAAAAGATGAAATACTGCCATTTAGAACACATGATGGACCTTGAGAATATTATGCTAAGTGAAATACATCAACCAGAAAAAGCTAAGCATGTACGACTTCATATACGTGGAATATAAATCTGAAACTTATAGACCCGGAAAACAGTATGGTGGTTACCAGAGGGAAGGGAGTAGGGAGGTAGTAAAGGATGAAGGGGGCCAAATATATGGTGACAGAAAATTATTTGACTTTGGGTGGTGGGCACGCAATGCAATATACAGATCATGTATTACAGAAATTACACTAGAAACTTATATGACCTTATTTACCAATGTCACCCCAATAAATTTAATTTTTAAAGAAGTAAGCAGAGCAGGCTAACTCAAATATAATAGAATAAAAATTGGTAGTAAACTAATTTAGTCCTAAAGTCTATTTCTTTCCAGGCTTTCCTTGTTGTTGTTGTTGTTGTTGTTGTTGTTGTTGTTAATGTTCATTGCTTTATTCTCCATTCCGCTTAACACAAGTGAATTAAGACTATGAACGCTTGTCTTAATTACCACACATCACTATAATGACAACTGCAGAAAATAGCAAATTTGTTCATGTAATTTGAGGTTTGACTTGTGCTTCACAAAGATAAATTCTTCCCTGAAAACAGCATGGAATCCTAAGATAATGACTTAAAATACTTATCTATAATAGAGAAGGCAGACAGACTCTTAATCATGGCATGACTTAATTATGCAGCAGAAGGGTAATTAGCACTATTGTAATATATTACTAATTCATAAAATGAATTGTCTGGCTTCGGTTTTCAAAACAGAAAGAGTTCTACACATTATTGTATGAATACTTAAAGTGACTCTTCTTCTAGAATTTGTCCACTGATAACTAAATGATAATTTTTTTATTTCCTTCTCTACACCTAAATTTTAATATCTCAAAGTTAAAAGTAGAAAAGCCAAAAATACAAACCTATTAGCCATTTTAATTTTTATTATTCACTGGACATCAATTTTCATTATCTATTTACCAGTTTTTAAATTTATTTCAAACGGTTCTCCATACTGTTATCTTTGTCATTAATACATGAGTGGAAATCAGCATATGAACTTATGCCTATGGTATGGTGAGGTGTGGTGAGAGAGGCAGAGAAATACCTGAGAGATTACACAAGTCAATGGCTAAAAAAGTATATCATCGTTATTTCTAATACTTCAGAAGAAGTATAATTTGATATTGCTACAAAAATGCCTTGTTTTCCTCTTCAGCTTCGTGTTCAGAATTCATTTTTAAACTGGCAGAATATTCTTTTAGCCATCATTTGTTAGAAAGGAGACCGTGAAAACAAAACATCACTATTTTTAATGTCACCTGCTTCCAATAGTATTTTCCCCTTATTACTTTGCCATTCACTGTAGAATGCATTCCAGGAATAAGCTCTAGGCCAGATGTATATTGCTGGAGAAAGATGGCTATTTTAAATTTTTTTTTTTGATATGTTTTTGCCACAAATCCTGAGCGTTCTTTATTTCCTTTAAGAAAAAAAGGAGAGCTTGGGGAAAAAAGAAGCTACTATTATTGCATTAGAGGCCAGAAAACTTCTATAAAACTAAATAAAGGACTGAAACAAATTTCAGGATTATCTAAGTTCCAGCATACCCAAGCAAAGTGGGTCTAAGGGGCTTAAATTCTCCTGAAAGTTGACTCAACCTTTCAATTGATTTTCAAACTGTAGGAAACAATATATTAGAAGAGTGTATACATTTGGCCTTGAGAAATTCAATATGTAAATCAGGTTATGAGGTCATTTATGAGAACAGAGATGTAATCACCTCATTTTGGTGGAGTCTTCATTCCCAAAATGCTTCACTTCAGAACTGTGGAACTCACTTCAGATCAGCTGTGCAGATCAGCTTTAGGCACAGGCGAATCACAGATGTCTCTCGCGTCAACATTAATGAGACATATGCCTTTGCCAGGGTTCAAAAATCCAGTCTCTGCGACACTGCACTGAAATAATTTGCCACAATGAAAAGCCCTGGAGAATCAAAGGAGAAAAATTGATTAAGATATTCCATTTACAATTAATCACAGAAATTATAAAATTTACAGAGATTAACCCAATGAGATAATTACTTTGATTTCTTTTTCCCAGAGTAATATATCACAGCCTAGCCTAATTCTTCTACATATTTCATTATAGAATAATACTCTCCATTTGTTATTTAAAATTTTTGTATTTTATTTAATTGCATCAAGAAGTACAGATGTTTAATTAAATATTTTTGTTTAAAGACAAATTGACATGACAATATTATCGGTCTTTCTCTATACTTAATCTCTTTCCAGACACTATCATGACTTCTTGACAGCACCACTCTCAACATCAGTCATAACAATGGGAGTCTAGCTTATGTGTGTGAGGGACAAAATCACTTAAAGCTGGGATAGTCACATCATTGACCTTGAGCGGCTCCTGAAGAAAAGGTATTGGCTTACTGAGGCAGTCAAATAGAAAGCAGAAACCATCATTTTCAAGGTTTCAAGGTAGAAATCCTCAGGGACAATCTTTTATCAGTGTCTAAGTCCTGATTAACTGTCTTAACTCACTATGATTAATAACTTCTAAAACTCTGGGGCACCAAGTTTCTCTGTATGTTGTATTTTATAACCCTTGTAACTGAGATGTTCTTCAAATGAACATCATAACCTATATATAAAACACATCAACAACTGTAACAGATAATTACACATTATGTCACTCAGTTAGTATGAAAAACATTTTTAGGTGAGAGCTCTCATTCAGTTCAATATCAATGTCAGTTTCTCACCCAAAGTACATATCTCATCACACAGGGAATTTTTCCTTTATCAACAAATTACATCCCATTCTTCCTGTTTACATAAGTCAGTAGAACTCTTAGAAAACCCACTAATGGTTTTTTTTCTTAAACTGGGGTTTCTCACAGCATTTAAAAATCTATGTCAAAGCTCTGGATATTTAAAAAAATAAAGTTCAAGTTCCAACATGAATGCAAATTATATAAAATGTACTGGACTGCTATTATCGAAACTGAATAGGACAAAGGTTTCTATCTTTAATCAAAAATGGGATCAACCACAAATTTTTGCCACAAAAATTGTGACAAGGGCAAAAAATGTTGTATTGAAATATCACTGTCTTCCCCTGTGAAATGGAGAGAACGAGACCCTAAAATTTTCTTCAACCACCAGCATGGTCTTCAAACAGACGCCAAAGATGACTGTACTGTGGTAATGGTCACCTTTCTGGTAGACCACTCAGGCTTCCACTTAGTCTCACTCACCTGCACAAAGCCATTTTATTTCAAGTCCACAAGCACTCAAGGAAGCAGATATGCTTCATGCTTCCAGGTTCTCCCTAAGTGTGTCAACAATAAGCATCTCAAACTTTTGGACTTACTTATTGGTCCCAGACATTAGGTAAAGTTATAAACAACACCATGACAAGCAACCAAAACTAGTCGGGTACCAAAACACTACTACCTCACCTACACTGCTATCTTAAAGGATTTGTTCCAGAAGCATAGAATAACTTTAGAATGAGGTATGTAACACTTAGGAGGAAGTTGGTATGTTATGGGTGGAGGGAAGGAGCAAAAAAGGATAAAAAACTGGACAAGGACAACACTGTGATGATTGAGGTGGGGAGGGTGATGGGTGGAGGTGAAAGAGGGTATAGGGAGATAAATGGTAATGGAAAAAACATAAAATGTATAAACAGATAAATAAAATGTATAAATTGGTATGATGCATGTAACATATGATCATATGAAGCCTTCAGATATTACCAAGATTAAAGAACAAAGACAGAAAAATTTTACAAGGAAATAAAACCCTATTCTGCTAACCTCCTTCCCTTAATAAACTTGAATAACTCTAGCTGGTGAAACAATTATAAATTACAATTTTGATCAGTAAAGTATTTTAAGTTGAAATTACCTCTTCTCTAAAGCTTTCATATTTCATTTTTGGTAGAGAATTCACCACTTTAACTTTTTTTATTCTTCCAGAAGGAAGTAATGAGTTTAATTTGACATGGTTGATATGTGCTTAAGATAATTTTTTAAAGAATACCACAGAATGCCTGTATTTTTGGAAAATAAAATTGTTTCAGAAAATACATTAGATGGCCATTAGATATTTTCCTTATATGTCTTCTTTAGGTTAATCTGATTTTTTTATTTTAGTTTAGTTTTTTAATTTTATTCTTATTGCATTTTTTCTATTACCATTTAGTCCCCTTATACCCCCCTTCCCTCCCCACAATCACCACACTGTTGTCCATGTCCATGAGTCCTTTTTCCTTTTTGCTCAATCCCTCCTCACCTTACCCACCCTGACCTTAGCTGTCATTCTGATCTCTACCAATGGTTCTGTCTCTATTTTGCTTGTTAGTTCAGTTTGTTCATTAGATTCCACATATGAGTGCAATCATATGGTATTTGTCATTCTCTGACTGGCTTATTTCACTGTGCATTAATGTTCTCCAGGTCCCTCAATACTGTTGCAAAGGGCAAGATTTTCTCTTTTTTACAGCTGAGTAGAATTCCATTGTGTAAATGTCCCATAATTGTTTTATCCACTCATCTACTGATGGACACTTCAGCTGTTTCTATATCTTGGCAACTGTAAATAATACTGCAATGAACATTGGGGTGCTTATGTTCTTTTGAATTAGTGTTTTGGATTCCTTTGGATAAATACTCAGAAGTGAGATCACTGGGTGAAAAAAACAGATTCATTTTTAATTCTTTGAGGTATCTCCATAATGCATTCCAAGGTAGCTACACCAGTCTGCATTCTCACCAACAGTGGAAAAGGGTTCCCCTTTCTCCACATCCTCTCCAGCCTCTGTTCTTTTTTGAGTTATTGATGATAGCCATTCTGACAAGTGTGAGATGATATCTCACTGTGGTTTTAATTTGCATTGCTCTGATGATTAGTGATGTTGAGCATCTTTTCATATGTCTATTGGCCATCTGTAAGTCCTCTTTGAAGAAGTGTCTATTCAGGTCCTTTGCCCATTTTTTAATTGGGTTGTTTGTTTTGGTGTTGAGTTTTGTAAGTTCTTTATACATTTTTGTATTAACCCCTTGTTAGATGTACTGGCAAATATGTTCTCCCATTTTGTGGGCTGTCTTTTTATTTTGTTGATGTTTTTCTTTGCTGTGCAAAAACTTTTTAGTTTGATATAGTCCCATTTGTTTATTTTTTTCTTTTGTTTCCTTTGCCTAGGGAGATATAGCTGATAAAATATTGCTACAAGCTATGTCTGAGATTTTGCTACATATGTTTTCATTCAGGATTTTCATGGTTTTAGGTCTAACATTTAAGTCTTTAATCCATTTTGAATTTATTCTTCTATGTGATATAAGAAGATGGTCTATAGTCAATGGGCAAAAAATATAAGCATTCCCCTTAAGATCAAGAACAATACAGGGATGCTCACTTCCACCTCTTTTATTCAACATAGTACCAGAAGTCCTAGCCACAGCAGTCAGGCAGAAGAAGAAACAAAATGCATCCAAATTAGAAAGGAAGATGCAAAACTGTCTTTATTTGCAGATGACATGATACTGTACATAGAGAATCCCAAAGATTCCACCAAGAAACTACCACAACTGATAAATGAGTTCAGCAAAGTATCAGATACAAAATTAATATCCAGAAATCAGTTGCATTTTTATATGCCCATAACAAACTAACAGAAAGGGAAGTTAAGCAAACAATCCCATTTACAGTTGCTTTAGGAAGAGTAAAATACCAAATAAACCTAACCAAGAAGGTAAAAGCCTTGTAGTAAGAAAATTATAAGACTCTAAAGGAAAAAAATAAAAAGCATACAAATAAGTGGAAGCATATACCATATTCATAGATAGGAAGAATTAACATCATTAAAATGCCCATACTTTGCAAAGCAATCTATAGATTCAATGCAATTCCTATCAAGATTCCAATGACATATTTCACAGAATTAGAACAAATATTCCAAAAATTTATATGGAATCACAAACACCCCACATAGCAACAGCGATCCTGAGAAAGTAGAACATAATTGGAGGAATCATACTACCTAATGTCAAATTACACTATGAGGCCATAGTAATTAAAACAGCATGGTAGTGGCATAAAAACAGACACATAGATCAATGGAACAGAATAGAAAGCCCAGAAATAAACCCACACCTTTGTAGTCAATTAATGTTCGACAGAGGAAGCAAGTACATACAATGGGCTAAAGATTGTTAACTCCTTACATATCTTTTCCATGTTAATCTTACTTGATGGTGTAGCTCAGCTCTTGGTAATGTAAAGTTTCTTTGGTCTCAATCAAAAAAGACACGAATTAATTCATAGAAGGAAGGAAGGAATACACAGACACATGATTTTTAAGATGTTGATACATGGTCATTAACCATTCTAGGAAGGTTAAACCAGTACAGTCCCCAGTAAAAATCAGGAACATTTTTCTTTAGCACAAGGTCTGTAACAGATGATAAATCCATCTATTTCTGCCCCTGATTTAAAAATGCACTACTTATATGTCTGAAAAGCTAAATAACGACTGACTTTCTATAATATAAACCAAGAGAAAATGTACAGAAGTGGAGCCTTAGGAGCAAATGACCTTGAGATGTCTGTTCATTGGACTAGCTCACTTTTAAAGTAAGATCATTTTGAAGAAAAATAAAAGCTCATGCTAAATAAATGTCTCTCCTTTTATGCAAAAGTCCATATAAAAAATAGTTTACTTTTGACCCAGCAATTCCATTGCTGTGATTATACCCTAAGAATCCTCAAACACCAATCCAAAAGAACCTATGCACCCCACTGTTCATAGCAGCATGATTTACCATAGCCACATCCTGGAAGCAATCCAAGTGCGCATCAGTAAATGAGCGGATCAAAAAACTATGGTACATTTACACAATGGAATACTATGTAGCAGAAAGAAAGAAGGAGCTCCTACCCATTGTGACAACATGGATGGAACTGGAGAGCATTATTCTAAGCAAAATAAATCGGGTGATGAAAAGCAAACATCATATGATCTCACCTATAAGTGGGACCTTATAAACCAACAAAACAAACAAGTGAGCAAAATAGAACCAGAGATATGGAAATAAAGAACAAACTGACAGTTACCAGAGTGTCGGGGGGGAAGATACTGGGGTAAAGAAAGGGAAAGATCATCAAGGAACATGTATAAAGGACCCATGGACAAAGCCAAAGGGGGGTAGGACTAAGGGTAGGAGGTGTGGGTGGGTGCAGCGGGGAAAACCGGTGGCAGGAAAATGGAGACAACTGTACTTGAACAATAAAAAATAATTTGTGTTAATAAAATGACATAATTCCCATACAATATGAGATATAAGGGACAGTTACTTTATATATTTACTAACTGGTAAAAGATACGAATGGAGATTATCGTGCTTGTATCAGTTAGCAATTGCTGATTAACAAACAACAACAAAACTCAATGACTTAAAGCAACAGTCATTTATTATTTTACTTCACATGTCTGTGGGTCTCCTAGAGGTCAGCTCAACTGAGCTGGGCTCACTTATGCATCTGAACCTAGGGACTCTGTTTTAGGTTGGCTTTTGCTAGGACACCCTTGCTCCAGTGTCTCTCATCTTCCTCCTATGACCAGTGGGCTAGGCTTGGCATGACTTTCTCCTGGTTTGGCAGAATTACTAGAGAGAAATTAAAACACACTCCTGGTTTGGCAGAATTACTAGAGAGAAATTAAAATACAGGATCACTTTTTCAAATTGTTGCTTATACATGACCTCTAGCATTCCATTGGCCAAAGCTAATAATATGGCCAAACACAGAATCAGTGGAATATGAAATATATTCTACCTATTGATGGAAAGGTTGGTAAACTCACCTGGCAAAGGGTGTGGCCATCGAAGAGAGGTAAATAATGAGGGTCATTAAAGCCATCTACCACGTAACTGACAAAAAGTCATGATTAAATCTACAGATCATGTTTATAAACATTTAGAAAATACTGGAAATGTGGCAATTTTCTTATTTGCCTTATTTATAACAGCTGCCACCAAGCCTTACTTGTCTGTATTTGTGTATCCCCTGGTTGAAAACTACATAGCCAACTGATCATTCATAATTATCAAGTTCTTTGGTAAAGAATCACCAATCACCATGGAAGTGCTATGATTTCTTCTCTGTGATCTGACTATCAGGTGGTATGTTACTTCCAAGCTAATTCCACTATAAATAAAAATATCTATTAGCCATCATGCCCCAAGCAGTCATATAACATTATTTTGTAAGCTTGGTGAAGTCCACACTCCACTGTCCCATTAAGCATTCTGGTCAGTGCAATGCATAAAATGTTCAATTCAAAGTGGACACAATAATATTCTGAAGGCAACATCAACTAACTCTCTAGAAATCAAGAAATAGAGTTAGTACAACTCCTGATCTAGGGCACTATGAACACTATCTTGTGTGAGTTTTTCCTTCAAATTCCCATGCCTTATTTTTGCAATGGAGATAATGAATGTAGAGTTTTAGTCATCAACATTTCCTAAACACCACTCATTTTAGCATGAAATAATGATTTCTAATACCCCTTTTGTTAACTAATAAACAATTTGGTGCTGGTTTAAATGGTGATATTTAAACTGTTTGTCGTAACATTCTCTAGAATATGTATTTTTCATTAAGTTACTTTGGAGAGTAACCAACAACCCAGGAATGTAATTCTGATTAGGGAACCTCTGATGTTAACTAATAGCCCCTTAGCTATAAAAACAAATTAACTTAAACCCATGATATACTTCACACTGTTTATACTGAAATATTTTAAAGTAAATTACAAGCAATTGGGACAATTGTAATAGCATAAGCAATAAAATATAATGTCAAAAAATAAATTACAGGCAATATAATACAAAATATAAAGGATAATCTTCAAAATAAATTCTAGCATTATAATTGTATAATATTCAGCAAATCCCTCCTAATACATCTCTTTCTCATTTTCCAACACTGAGACTCTCAATTTTAAAACTGGCTCGTCTGGAGTTTTGCTCTATTCTATGATTTGGAATATGTTTCTTTCTCCCATTTTGACAGACTCTCTGTGTTTGTTCCTATGTATTAAGTGGAGCCACTATGTTTCCCAGGGTTGGTAGAGTGGTCTGGTGTGGTAGATGTCCTATAGGGTCCAGTGGCACAGCCTCCCCAATCACCCAAGCCAGGCACTACAGGAGCATTCCCTTCATCACCACCCCATATGGGCTGTGTATACCCTCCTCTTGTAATGGAAACATGAATGCTGTTTGCATATCAATGGGAGGGATTTATCCCTAAGCCAATTGGTTGCAAGGACTGGCTGGGATGGATAAACTGTGCTGGGCCTATCACAAATAGCAGGACTTATTTAGCAGGGCTCTAGTGCCCACTGAGTCTGCCCCTTGAGTGTGTCACTTGTGCAGGTAGTTGAGTGGAAACTGGAATGGTCTGAAGCTGACCACCAGGTGTGCTGGTTCTGAGGCCTCCCAGAAGGTACAAGCCAAGGTCAGCTGCCTGGAATAAGCTACAAAGCAATCTGCAGATCACTGTTCTTGTGCTGCACTTGGAGATGACCAGGAATGTGGAGAAAGTCTAGCTACTGCAAGTGCCAGGCCTGGGGACACTTAGCCGGAAGTACATGGCATACTGAAGCTGCTTGTCTAGGTTTGTGAACCTTTGAGAGAAGTTAGGAAAGGCTACTGCATGAGCCAAGATAGGCCTTTTGTCCATCTTCATTTCTTCAGTGCCCCTAAGTTCCTTAAAATCTTGCTTCTATAGTCTGGCGCTGATATGTAAGATCCATTCTCAATTCTTAAACGAAAATCTCTCTGCAGCATTTGATACTGTTGACCAGCATCTTTTTCTAACACTGTCTTGGTTCTGAACCAGCCCCTCTTCCTTCTCCTTCCCCTCGCTTTTATGACTATCCACATCACCTTCCACCCCACACACATTCCTCTTCACCTTTGCACCTCTTTGAGGAAAAATTTCTTGCTCAAATTCACTTGCATGGAAAATTCATCCATCTCCTCATCAATTGAAATATCACTCAATATTGGAGATCACTCAATTTTTCTCTCCCATACTGACAACAAGTAAGCTTCAAAATGCTTTACCATGTCCAGAGAGCTACCACATTCTCATTTCACAATCCAGGTTCTTTTTAACTCACTCCCATTTTCCCTTGCATACAGTCTGTACCTTATCATCTAGTCCCTGAGTTGAATAATTTTAATGGCTGATGCACATGTGTATAATCCACATATATGTATACATACTTATTGTATATATTATATAACATAAATAATGCATCTCTGGCACACAGTAAAAATATAAAAGTACTTAAGAAATAATCATTGATAATATCATTGGAAAGGAAATATCCATTTATGCATAAATAGAACAAAGGAAAAATAACCACTTAAATTCTTATTGCAAAAATAGTAGGTAATTGTTACTGAATAGTTACATGTGCCAAGAATCACTGTAAGAGCTTTCCATATTTTTAATCCTCAAAACAAAAATCATATGAGGAAGATACTATTGTCATCCCCATTTCTTACATGATAAAACTGAGGCCAAGTTAACTTCAAGGCCAGTAAGTAGTGGAGCTAGAATTCAAATTCAGGCAAATTTTATTCAAAAATCCAATATACTTATCTCCTCTGCTGCACTGTCTGTCATAATTCTGAGTCTACAGATTTAAACTTCTGGTTCTACCAAATGCCTCTGTCTTGATAACCTTCACGTCTGCATATTAATGTCACAGTGAAAGCTTCGACTTCAGTAGAAGAGAAAAATCCCTAATAAGTTCATAAATTAGACCTCTGTTAACATATCAGCTTCATATAAAGCTGATATGTATAGATGAGTTATATGATATATAGATGATCTATATCATCTCTGTAGATGATTTTATAATTTTTCATCCAAATCAAGACATTTTTAGGAGTAAAGGAGATGCTATAATTATTATATATTGCTCCATAGCAAGTTATCCTAAAATTTAGCAGCAAAAAAAAAAAAAACAAATACTTATTATCTCACAGACTTTCTCAGGGTCATAAATCAAGGAGTGGCTTACCTGGGTGGTTCTGTCTCAAGGTCTCTAAAGAGGTTGCAGTCAAGATATAGAGCCAAACTGTAGTCATCTGAAGGCTTGACTGGGCTGGATAACATGCTTGCAATCTTCAAATGGCTGTTGACAGGGAGCTTTAGTTACTCACAGAACCTTTCCATGAAAACTGCTCCTACATGGCATCAGGATTCCCGGAGGGCAAGAAGAAGGGGGAGGAGGACGACAAGGAGGTGAGGAGGAGAAACAGACATGAATCACAGTGTTTGATATCTAAATCTCAGAAGTAACAATCACTTTTCCCTTATTCTACCGGCAAGACAGACCGACCTGTGCCGTGTTGGAGGGAATTGCCTAGAATGTGAACGCTGGGAGGTGAAGATCACTGGGCACATCTTGGAGGGTTGCTACCACAGGTGCTATTAATAATTAGCCAGGACAAGAGGCATAAATGACAATATTCACCCTACTTAACTCATGTCTTAATTTATTTTTATCACATCAGGAAGTAATTTTCTCTCTATAAAATTATCCAGTTCAATCCCGAAGTCCCTAAAATTTCATAATAATTGCCACAACCCTGCCCTCCTCACTCCCACCAAATTCTTCTCATGACATTGCTATAGATGTCACCAGCAGTAATTGACCAGTGGCTTTCTAACCAGCTCTCTTCTCTTCCATTGAAAATAATGAATTCTTGCTCCTCTCTGTCCCTTACCATTTCACCCGGGCCCCCCCCTCAATATTCCTAAATCTCTCTTCAGCTGTCTTGGAGGTTCTTTAATAATAAGAACTTGGGGATCCTTGCCAAATATTCATGATATTAAAAATAAAGTACTTTACAATTTAAATAGTCTTGGTAAGACAACCCTGAAATTACAATCATAATATTTTTTTATGACAGATCAATATACTGGGAGAGGAAAGCACTAAAAACTAAACAGGATTTGCCAATAATTGTTGGTATTTCCTACCCTGAGTATTTTTGTTCCATGGTTAATTTGTCCATTACGTTATTTTAATAACTTCAAGTGAACCTGGTCCTGGTGATACTGTAACTCACCTTCTAAGTCTTTAGAACAAGTGCCAAAGCAGTGGCAACATGTCTAGGTTAAGAATTTGATTATTGAGGTTAATTAATTCTTCTCTGTTCTGGGATGTAATACTAAACATTAAGCAGGTCTACCTATACCCCGATGCAGGACAAAAAGAAATATAACAGTGAATGGTACCATATTATTATGCATTAAAACTGAGTTAAGTAAATCAAGCATGTCAGAATAACAATCTTTTCCTCTGATAAACATTAATAAGGCAACATAAATAAAGAATTGTAGACTTTAGAATTATTTGAGAAAAACTGAAACTATTGTTTTTTTTACCCTGTGCCTATCATGCAAGACTATCTGTCTGTACAGAGGAGAACTCATTTAAGCTGGAGAATGTGATGGCTGTCTCACATATAACAATCACCTTCATCGTGTCGTAGTCAGAGTGGTAATTTGGGAGCCAAGCTTAAGACCCGAGAGTCCATTCATGATTCAATGCCATCAATATGGCGATATGCAGAAGAGAGAGGAAGAGATTGAGATTGAGAAGTGGGGGGGAAACAAGCAGAGACTACACCTTCTCCCTCTTGTTTGTTCAACCTCATGACCAGGGAAGTCAGGAGCTAACTAGCTGAAGAATGAAAATGACTGCCAAGCAGAAAACAATGAGCCCGGAGAAACAGAAATAAAGCACTTCACTGATGTCTACCATGATTCATTACTTACATTCATCCAATTTCCAGAACCATCTTGACAAGCCCTCTTAGTAAGGATAAAGAAAAATAACTGCTTGACTGGGATACATTAAATTGCTTTCCTTCTTTCTCCTTTCATTTGTGTTGAGAAAACAAGTTGGTTGCTATTTTCTGATTTTTCCCCCTGTGGATAATATATCTTCCCATCATTTGTAAGCCCAGATTCTATTTCTCCTTTCAATTTTAAAGCAAACCTCCTGCCAGTTGAAGCTGACTTTGCCTTGCTAGAGGCTGGGTAATTCCTCAGGGACTACACTTTCTCATTAGTTACTTGAATGTTGTTTCCTTAGTGGAGTCATGCCAATGAATTTTTTTTTCCTTGCTCATCTATTCCCTTCTAGTTCAGGTACCAGGACTAGAGAGGAATTGGCTTATTCTAAGTTAAACCAATTTACTCCAAAATTTTTCTAGCTCTAACTTGGGAATATTTATTCAGGTGCTCAGAACACCCACCATGAGTCATATTTACATGTCTTTAATCTTACACCATTCAGCATCTGCTAGACTTATTCTTGTTCTTCTCTTGTTTTTGCAACACACACACAAATATTATTAATGGAAAAGAAACTTGTAAACTTTCCCTTTGTTTAGATAGGTCATAGAATAGATATTCCCATGTGGAGAGAATGTTTTGGCTGTTTATAAACCACATAGAGGAAAAGAGCATTCAATCATAATTGAAAGAAGCTGCGAGCTAACCTTATTCCTGACACTGTGTTTTCTAATCAAATTAAGTTATTTTTCTACTCTGTCCTAAATTGCCCAGTTTTTATGTCTAGATTTTCAGGAGTTTATAATAATATAGCTTGCTCTTAGACTGAGTTTCTGATTATGTACACAAATTCAATAAAATTGGCTGTTGCCCATCAAACATAGTTCATATTTTTGTTTACTACTGGTTGTCACAAGCACTGGGGAAATGGAAACCGGGGCATATCAAACACAGATATGGTGGCTTGCACTTTCACATTTCCTCCAATTTGCACATCACAATTATTGCATTCATATAATATATATGAATGGAGTACCTGGCATGTGCTAGACAATAAAAAAGTCAAAGAGAAAACATCCTTTCTCTCCAGGAAAATACAATTTCTGAAATTTTCAGTTGATTTTATTTTTAATCTTAACCCAAGTGGTTTTCAAATGTTCTTAGCTGGATTACCTTATTTTTTGCAAATCTAATATGATTTAATATATACAACATATACAAACTGAAAAGTCGAGTCAGCAGCAGGCCTAGTGGAGGGCAGCCAGTCTGGAGCCCCGACACTGAGCCTCCAAAGCAGATGATGGGGCACCTCTGAGAATCCTGGGGCCTCAAAGCTTCCTTAACTCAGGAACTAGACAGTCTGCTTAATTTTTAGGTTAAGAAAAAAAAGAACATGAGTTAGAGGCACTGTACAACTTACCTGGAGTCATCAACGAGCCAGAGGCTTCCCTGTTACTATCCGGGTCTCAGCATTCAGGTTCTGGGTTTTTCCCAGGGAGCCATACCATTTCTTACTTTGAGTAGTGCTAAAGCTTTATCAAAAATAGTTCTGCTTGTCAATATTTACCTTTTAAATCTTGGTGAATTCTTTTTTTTAATATGTTTTATTGATTATGCCTTAACAGCTGTCCCATTCCCCCCCTCATTCCCCTCCACCATGCACCCCCCTCCCACCATCAATCCCCACCTTAGTTCATGTCCATGGGTCATACATGCAAGTTCTTTGGCTTCTACATTTCCTATACTATTCTTAACCTCCCCCTGTCTATTTTGTACCTACCAATTATGCTTCTTATTCCCCGTATCTTTTCCCCCAGTCTCCCCCTCCCTCTCCACACTGATAACCTTCCCTGTGATCTCCATTTCTGTGATTGTGTTGCTCTTCTAGTTGTTTGCTTAGTTTGTGTTTGTTTTTTTGTTTTTTGTTGTTTTTTTTTAGGTACAGTTCTTGACAGTTGTGAGTTTGTTGTCATTTTACTGTTCATAGTTTTGATCATCTTCTTTTTCTTAGATAAGTCCCTTTAACATTTCATATAATAAGGTCTGGGTGATGATGAACTCCTTTAACTTGACCTTATCCAGGAAGCACTTCATCTTCCCTTCCATTCTAAATGATAGCTTTGCTGGATAGAGCAATCATGGATGTAGCTCCTTGCCTTTCGTCACTTAGAATACTTCTTTCCAGCCCCTTCTTGCCTTCAAGGTTTCTTTGGAGAAATCAGCTGATAATCTTAGGGGCACTCCTTTGTAGGTAACTATCTCCTTTTCTCTTGCTGCTTTTAAGATTCTCTTCTTCACTTTAATCTTGGCTAATGTAATTATGATGTGCTTTGGTGTATGCTTCCTTAGGTCCAACATCTTTGGGACTCTTTGAGCTTCCTGGAATTCCTAGACATGTATTTCCTTTGCCAAATAGGAGAAGTTGTCCTTCATTGTGTTTTCAAATAACTTTTCAATTTCTTGCTCTTTCTCTTCTCCTCTGGCACCCCTATAATTCTGATGTTGGAACGTTTAAAGTTGTCTCAGAGGTTCCTAAGCCTCTCCTCATTTTTTTGAATTCTTGTTTCTTCATTCTGTTCTGGTTGAATGTTTCTTTCTTCCCTCTGGTCCATACCATTAATTTGAGTCCTGGTTTCCTTCCCTTCACTGTTGGTTCCCTGTATATTTTCTTTATTTCACTTTTCATAGCCTTCACTCTTTCTTCTATTTTGTGACCATACTCAACCATTTCAGTGAGCATCCTGATAACTAGTGTTTTGAACTTCGTATCTGATAGGTTGGCTGTCTCTTCATTCCTTAGTTCTATTTTTTGATCTTTGATCTGTTCTCTCATTCGGATCATATTTTTTGTCTTGGTGTGCCTGTTACATAGTAGGGGGCAGAGCCTTAGGTATTTGAGAGGGCAGGGCAGCCCACATGGCTACACTATGGCACTGTATGTTGGGGAATTGTCTGATAGGGAACAGTGCCTCTAGCTCAGCTCTTGGCTGGCTTTCAGTCACTTCCCCCACTACCCACAAGCAAATTGGGCTCTTCTGGTGCTGATTCCTGGGTAGGTGAGTTTGTGTACATTCTAGGGCCCTGTATGTCGCTCCGGCTGCCCATCTCTGTCCCTCCTACTAGTCTGGATAAATATTTCTTCTTTAACTCCTTGGCTGTCATACTTCCATACATTTCAATTTTCTGGCAGTTCTGATTGTTTTTTGTTTTTAAATTTGTCATCGTCCTTCTTTTGGTTGTGCGAGGAGGAACAATATATCTACCTACACCTCCATGTTGGCTAGAAGTCCTAAGTCTTGGTGAATTCTTAAGATAGACTTAATTATATCCTAGAAGCAAAAAAAGAAAATGCTTCCAGAATTGCTCATCTCTGATGTTAGACCTCAAGTTAATTTTTAAAAACCTGGTCTCTTTCATAAAGTAAATGAATGAGAAGACTGTAGTGCATCAGCCCCTCCCAGTGGAAAGAAAAGATTTATTCACCTTCAAATCACTGACAGAAATTTCTGTTATTAATACCTCTCCTAGCAAATAGCAATCATACATACCTCCAGGAAAATAAGTAATAAAATGACTAGCACTGTTGTCTGACCATGGCTGCTATCCGTCGTAGACTTTCTCTTCTGTCGCTTTGCCCTTTTGTAGTTTTGCCCTAGGTGCTGCTCACATCCTCTTTCAGTACCTAGACATGACGTTGTTATGTCACAACCTTTGCCTGGACTTGCCCATGTCATGTCTCTCACTGCTAATAACACATCCCCATGGTTAAGAATACAGTGACCGCTGGGACAGTGGTCAGAGCCGGAATAATGCCTCCCACTGTGCCTCATTGGCTCATTATTGATCATGGCTATGCATAGACTTGAACTATTCTAAAAATTAATTTGGGCTGGCTTCATCTCTAGCCCTTGATCGAAATAAAAGATTCTTTCTCACCTCATCAAGTAGTATATATTCATAGCCACAAGTCTAGCATGTTTTAATGTAAAATAAAAACATTAATTGTTAC
The DNA here is from genome assembly GCA_004027735.1 of Carollia perspicillata. NCBI lineage: Eukaryota > Metazoa > Chordata > Mammalia > Chiroptera > Phyllostomidae > Carollia > Carollia perspicillata. Next base: position 21,846 of record PVKM010013096.1, read on the forward strand.
CTCGTTCTATGCTGGTAAAACATTAAACCTACGCTCCTGAGGTACATTGCTTTTATACTGCAGATATTGGGATGTGACCCTTACCATTATAGACTGATTAAGAGTAAAATTTTATGGCATCCCAGCACGCAGCCTGCCTTTAAAGATTGAAAAGAAAAAGAGGAAAGAAAGAGTGAAGAATAATGAATTACAAAGGTAGTTGGAGCTATCAAAAAGTACTTAATTTAAAAGTGTTTCCCATAGCTGTGGTTCAAGATGTTGATGCTCATAGCCAAATCAGTTTACAACTCACCTGTATTAAATTTCTTAGTTATTCAATTATGGCCATGTATACAGCTTAAAGAGGCCAGATGACTTTCAGGATAATTGCTTTCTTTTTTGTTTTTAATACATATTTAATTCCTTGAACAAGCCAGTCAAGTATATCAAAGGATTTCTTTAAAATCTGATCTGTTAGATAGCCAGTTTTTTTTTAAATATTCCCAACAATATCTAGGAATCTTGGAGCTTAACACCTTTGACTTATTATTCTCATTATGCAATTATCTGATATAAGAAATAGCTTCTCAGTTTTTATATTTGTGTAAAATAAGGCATAATGTCATTTTATCATGGAAGTGTTCACTATATTAGTGAGTTGTTTTACAACTTCACACTTAATTTTTTGTGATTTTGCTACCCTTACTGATTTGACTTCCTATATGTACAAATTAGGACTCCTGATTGTTTTGAATGTGGAAAAAGAAGATATGTTATATTTGTAGCAAAATAATGTTAAAACAGACCCACGCCACCTATGCTACATAAAATAGCCTTCTAATAAAGGAAAAAGATTATAGAATCATCCAAACTCTTTGAATATACCATAGGCCTTAGTTACAAAGAAAGATATGTCCTAAGCCCTTCATGAATCCCAGATTTGTGAATATACTAAAGCATATCGTTTCCTCCATAAAATTCAATGAGGCACAACTGAAAAATTTAGATTGCTTCAGACTTAAATGATCCCATAAATATCAGACTGGAGTCATTTGTATAACTATTAAAATGAATTCTACCCCTAAAATAAAGTCACCACTATATTATATCATGGCATTACTGTAGTAATGTGACAAAAAAAAAAAAACTAACTCTCTACATCCTGATAGCTTAAACTGGCCATGCCCAAGCAGGCAGAGACAAGTGCTTGTGTGGGAGCTGAAGCCACTGGCCACACACAGATGTCATCAGACCAGCACCAGCCTGAGCTTTCTCTAATCCTCACAAACACTCTGTAGATTCTACTGATGACTGCTTCTACTAACTCTGGACAAACCAAAGTTGCTAGTAAATCATATGGTTAGAGCCCAAATTGTTTTTCCTAGTCTACCTATTAGCACTATTGCTCACTTAGAAGGAAACAAGTACCAAGTACCTAGTGCCTAGAATCTTGGCCTGGGGGAAGATGACTGTTGAATGACTGTCTTACTCCTGTGTAGGTATCAGAACAACCTTGGCAGACCCATGCTTGGGTTGTTCAGCCTCTCCTATCATCCCACAAGGCAGGATGAGTGAACGAGTCACCCTTTGTGGTACCAGGTAACGTAGCTCACAGACCTGCACCAAAGAAGATATCAGAACTAGAATAATGCCTGGTATATTCTCTGGAACGAAGTGTTCAACAACAACAAAAAAAAGGATGCTAAATGCAGGTCAGTTTATTTCTGATCTGGTTGAAAAATCAGCGAGGGTGAAGGGGTGAGGCAATGAGGACAAGAGAGCATTCTCAGGTGCTCGTGGTGCTGACCAAAAAGATAAAGGCATGGAAAGCAGAGAGCAAGAGAGCAAGGAGTTCTTCTGCAAGGTTTGGATATCAAACGAGCTGGAGAATTAGAACAAGCAGAGAAAATCTGAAATGCAGTGAAACTGGGGCAGATGATCTCTCTGCACTCGGGACTCAACACTTTTTGACAGCAGGAGTGAAAGGGGAACAGCTAACCCTGCTGAAGGAGGAATCATGCCAAAATTCAAGGACACTAGGGAGGATAACATGAAGTTCCCCTCCCCTTTCTATTCAGAGGAGAGGGTGACTGTGCACACTGTGGGTACTCAGGTGACTGGTGCAGATTTCCAGGTGAGGTCCCCAGGGGCTTCCAAGTACACCTGGCCACACGCCCAAGGTTGTTCAATGATTATGCCAGGAAGGATGATATCACTCATGTTAGAAGGCGAATCAGGAACTGGAGCCACATTAGTTGAGGATGATTCCCAGGTTCTGGGTCCAGTCTTTGATCAAGGAGGAATGGGAGAAGAGGGTGTCGAAAGATAGCAAGGGAAGTTTTCTGATGCTTTTCAGCTAACTCTGCCCTGCAAAGACAAATGAGAGAAATCTCTGTAAGTGGTCAGGGATACAGAGGCTCCCAAAGAGCACTGAATGAACACCAAAGGCTTCAGATTTGTGCAGAAAATAGAACTGGAACGAAGAAAAGTTCCAATTTGCTAGACTTTTCTGAAGAGGCAGTTCAGCATAAATGCAGTTTCTAAGTTAATGTTTTTATCTACAGGTATTAAAATGAAGGCACCACCATCTTTTCCCCTGAGCCTCTGAGACTGATTTACCTGTGTTCAGAGCTTCCAGAATTTGCTTCATTGGGGATATATAGTAGTGGGCAAAGTAGGTTTACAGTGTGAGCACACAAAACACGGAGTTCATTCTTATATTATTATTTATTATTAATTTTTGTATTACTTATTTGTATTATTTGTCTCCTTTTTCTTAGAATGTGACATTGTGACATTCTTTTGCATTGATAAGGCTATTTTAATTATCATAATATGCATGTCTTTCTCTATACAAACAACGTAAACAATTTTTGCCCACCCCTGTATGTTTCCTTTGATACAATTAGAAACAAACTTCTTGAAATTTCTGCTTGGAAGGGGTCTATGTGGTGTGTATGGAGCCTAACCAAGTCAACTGGTTAGATATTTGATCTAAATGTATGGGACAGTGAAAATCTCTACAGTTCATCATTTTCGGGATGGTCCAACATTCCCATGTACATTGCATTGCAATTGTTATGAAAAAGTTGAACTGAACTGTTTGTATAAATATAATTGTCTTATATTACTGACATCTCTATGTCAGGAATAAATTGTTTTGACTTAGGACTGAATCACACCCAACAAAAAGAGATAAGAGAGGGTATAATTTGACAGCAATATGCCCAGAACCAGAGTAATCAAATTGCTCTTTCCAGAAGCTAAGATTTTAGAAGTACATTTTTTATTCTCATATCATTTTAGAATGTCAGCATGAGGCTGTACCTCCTGCAAACATCGGCATCACGAGTCTCATCACTTCCCCAGCCCTTCTTTAATCAAGAGTGATTTGTTAAACGGAATCACAACTACACATTGGAAATGTTTTCTCCTTGAAGTTCTTTATATTAAAATATTTTAATGTAAGCTAAAGAGGAAATAGTAGTGGTAAGGTAAAACTTTTTATTGCTGCAATTTTTTACCCTGTGCTCCAAACTTAAAATCAAATAAAAATGTTGTTATATGTCACTCTTTTATAGAATTTTACCCATTAAATAGCATTTTCTATTTTATCCCAACCAGTGACCATGCTATTACTACCAAATATAAAATTAGGGATATGACTTTAGTTAAAATTATAACATGTATAAAAAGCATTTTATGTAATTTATAAAGAAATTTGATTCAGATAATGGTGTGGAAATGGAGAAAACTGGGGAAAGATTTTAACTAAAACTTGAGAGCCAATGGTCTTCTTATTTTGCCTTTCATTGTTACCTCTAAGTTGCAGGCACCCTGGGAAGAGGTGTAGTGAGAGACAATTCTCCAAGGTCTCTGACATTTCTTGTGAGCAGGGACAGCAATTGTTCTGGACCACCTTCTAAGAATGCTTGTATAGCAACATGCTGTTCAGTATAATAAAGAGATTTCTCTCTCTAGGGCAAAGTTTGGGCAGGTTAGCTTGCAGTTTCTTAAAAAAGATTGGGGTTTCTCAATTGAGATTCCTCAGCCACCATGCAAACCCCCAGGTGTCCACCAAGGCCTGCCTCCATGCAAGCCCTGTGGAACTCGAGGGTGAGGGAAACCTAAGGGAGCACAAGCTCAGTCTGACAGCTGTGCTATGAGTAACAGAGACCTGTGTCTTCTACCAGTGTGCGTGAAACTGTCCAGGCTAACGTGCAAATAGGGTAAACCTTTAACCCTTCACAGTTCTTGATACTGGACACACTGTAATTTGGGGGCTTTCTTGTGTCCCCCTAGACAAAAGCTGGAATTTTTTTGTATTATTATTATTTCAGAAAGTTTAGACTTGAATGATTCTGACAAAACGCCCTTCCAACCATATCTAAAATGCAGGATCCAAGATTCAAAAAGAAAGAAAAAAAGAAAATGGAGACTTTAAAGCTTAAAAAGTAACACTGTATTTTAAACTCATGAATTGGAGAACCCAGATGGAATATAGCGCGTATTAAAACTAGCTGACAAAGGAAAAAGCAGTAGTTCATAAAAACAAATAATTAAGGAACAAGCTCTCAAACCTAGTAAAAGCTGAGATAAATTAGAGCCATTAACCTCCAGAAACACTTGTGACCTCTTCTCTTTGAACCTCATTCTTTGTCTAGCCCATGGGTCCCGGTTTCTCTCTTTGTGGACTGACATTTTGCTTAGGCTCACCACCTCACCTCAGGACTTGAATTGGACTATCAACTTCCAGCAAGAGATTGTAAGATGTCACAAGGTCAGTAGAGCTCCTTTGGCTTGTAAATATTTCATTTGTTTTGATCTTACCTTGATTTCTGAGCTACCTCAGACAACTATAGAATGTGATGGCCAGGAGGAGGGGAGAGAAAGAGAATGAGAAAGGAAAAACTGATCAAGTTCATGCCTATGATTTCATAGATAGGGTAAGTAAGATCTAGAGAAATTAAATATATTTTCCAAGTTGATATTACTGTATTTGAATCTCATTATGATTACACAGGAATCCATATCACAGGGCTCTCTGAAAGCAAGTCATCACTTCTGAGATCTTTATTTGACAATATCATTAAATTATTTTTGACAAATATTCTTCTTTTTCTGATATGGTCTTCAGAGTAAAGTTGCTTAACTCTGAGCTATAGGAAGTCTCCTTTTAAGATCTTCAAGACTTGAAAAGTTTTTAAAGAGTTGTTGTTTATAGCATAATTTATTCTACTAATAAACATTGTAAAATGGTATATTTCAAATGGTTTTTGAAAGTGGGCTAAAAATTGTGAGAGCTCTTCAAAGGATGCCATGGAGTGAAGAAGGATTAGCCCTTTAAAACGAGCCTGGAGAATTGTTCGAACCAGCCCCACATTTGTTCCCATGTTCAATCTCCCCAGATCTGGACAACTCAAGGTGTTTTCTAGGTCTATAATTCTCCATATATGTGGTCTATAGTCTCCAGTGCATCTCAGTATCTACTAATGTTCTTTAAGATCAGTTTATTTTCCTATTCACCATTCTACCTCCAAGATCACAAAATCAGCCTGTCACTCATGCAGTCACTTACAAGACTGATACTCGGCACCAATGCTTGTCACCACTGCCAGATCCAATTTGTCTTTCCCAGCCTCTCTTTCTTTTATCCTTTTTCTGTAGGAATCTTTCGCTTGGTGCTTTGGATTAAATCTACCAACTATCTAACCTTAGCTCAAAACCCAACCCATCTGATTGCTGACACTGCAGTGGTTCTTCTCTTGAATTTACTGAAACAGTCTTCCTGGCTCCAGGACAACCAGCACTCATGACAGAGACACAAAGAAACCAACAGCAGTTCAGGTCTTTGTGTTCTCAAGGGTCATTAGGAAACAATCTCTTGAAGACAGTACTGTCCTCTTACCATCGCTTCCCTTTCTTGGGGCCTCAGATTCCTCCTTCAAAACTTGTTCTATCTTTAACAATTATAACATCATTTTTCTCACAGAGAAGATGAAGGCCAAATTTGATTTGTGAATTCATCCTCTTTTTCACCCTTTAGCTTTTCCATCAGTCCTGAGCAGGACATGTCACTTCTTTGACTTTCTTATACCCTAACATTTTAAAAAGCTTTTTCAGTCTCATCACATTTTTTACAAGACTCAACTCACTTGAAGATACAAGCCTGCTCATTCTATTCTTAAAAGTCTGTGACAGTCATAGTTCTCTGTAGTCATGTGCTCTTCCTTCTATCTTTAGTTCTTGGTTTTAAAAACCTGAGACCTCCAGCCAAGGTGGAGGTGTAGGTAGACACACTGTGCCTCCTCACACAACCAAAAGAAGGACAACAACATTTTAAAACCAAAAAACAACCAGAACTGACAGAAAACTGAACTGTATGGAAGTCCAACCCAAGGAGTTAAAGAAGACACATTCATCCAGACCAGTAGGAGGGGAGGAGTCAGGCAGCTGTGGTAGAGAGGACTCGCAGAAAGGCAGTGGCTAGATGACCAGGTGGTTTCACATTCTCATGCAGATAAATCAGATGAAACAAAGGGGGAGTAGGACAGACCACACAACCTAGGGTCCCAGCATGGGGAAATAAAGCCTTAAACCACTGAATAAAAGCACCTGTCAGGGTAGAGGTGGCAGTAGGAGAAACTCTCAGCCTCACAGAAGAGTTTGTTGGAGAGACCCACAGGGTCCTAGAATGTACACAAACCCACCTACCCAAGAATCAGCACCAGAAGGGCCCAATTTGAGTGGGGAAGTGGCGGAAGGGACTGAAATTCTGCAGAGAGTGGAGCAAGCACCATTGTTCCCTCCCAGACGCTGTCCCCACATATATCATCACAACCTAGCGACATGGGTTACCATGCCCTGGTGGACACCTAAGCTCCACCCCTCACTATGTAACAGGTGTGTCAAGACAAAAAAGTGGCCCAAATGAAAGAATAGGTCAAAGCCCCCCAAAAAATACAACTAAGCAACAAAGAGATAGCCAACCTATCAGATGCATAGTTCAAAACACTGGTAATGAGGAAGCTCACAGCATTGGTTGAATTTGGTTGCAAATTAGATGAAAAAAGGAAGGCACTGCTAAGTGAAATAAAGGAAAATGTACAGGGAATCAATAGTGATGGGAAGGAAACTCAGACTCAAATCAATGGAGTGGACTAAAAGGAAGAAAGAAACATCTAATCAGAAAAGAATGAAGAAACAAGAATTCAAAAAAATGAAGAGAGGCTTAGGAACCTCCAGGACATCTTGAACCATTCCAACATCTGAATTATAGGGGTACCAGAAGGAGAAGAGGAAGAGCAATAAGTGGACAGATAATAAAGGAGATAATTTGAACAGATAATAAAAGGAGAACTTCCCCAATCTGGCAAAGGAAATTGACTTCCAGGAAGTCCAGAAAGCTCAGAGAGTCCCAAAGAAGGTGGACCCAAGGAGGAACACACCAAGGCACATCATAATTACATTAGCCAAGATTAAAATGAAGGAGAGAATCCTAAAAGCAGCAAGAGATAAGGGGACAGTTACCTACAAAGGAGTTCCCATCAGACTGTCAGCTGATTTCTCAAAAGAGACCTTACAGGCAAGAAGGGGCTGGAAAGAAATATTCCAAGTCATGAAATGCAAGGACCTATATCCAAGAGTGCTCTATCCAGCAAAACTTTCATTTAGAATGGAAGAGCAGATAAAGCTCTTCTCAGATAAGGTCAAGTTAAAGGAGTTCATCATCACCAAGCCCTTATTATATGAACTCTTAAAGGGACTTATCTAAGAAAAAGAAGATAAAAAATATGAACAGTGAAAGGACTGCAAACTCATAGTTATTAACATCCACACCAAAAACAAAAGCAGACTAAGCAGTCACCTAAACAAGAGCGGAGCCACAGAAATGGAGGTCACATGGAGGGTTAGCTATAGGGGAGAGGAAGGAGGAGAGACAGGGAAAAGGTACAGAGAATAAGTAGCATAGATGGTAAGTAGAAAATAGACAGGGAGAGGGTACGAATAGTATGGGAAAAGAAGAAGCCAAAGAACTTATATATATATATATATGACCCATGAACATGAACTAAAGGGGGAGAATGTAGGGGGAGGGGTGTGCAGGGTGGAGAGGAGTGAAGAGGGGAAAATGGGACAACTGTAATAGCATAATCAATAAAATATATTTTTTAAAAACCCTGAGCTCATTTGAGAATCCTCAGTGTATCCATGCTACTTCTCTTCGTTGCTCTTCTCCTTCTTCATCATTTGTAATCATGTGGCAAAACTGCCTCTTTGATAATTTTCTAAACTTTTAGCTCATTTCTCTTGCAGGAACTCATACCATATAATTATGCTCATTTTTTCCCCTCACCTTTGTGAAGTCTGACTTCTAAAACCCAGGCTGGCTGTCCTACCCAGGATTCCTCGCACTGGCTAGCACTGAGGCTGCCACCCTGCAGTCACAGGTGAAAGGGCTAGAGTCGGAAAGACCTGGCATATAATCCTACATTTTGATCCATAACATGACTGTGACAACCATTGTATAACTTCTCTGAGCAGCAATTTTGTCATTTGAATTTTTTCATTTTAATACCTACCTCATAAAATTACCAGGAGAATTCGTGGAAAATATATAGTATATATGAATTGTCTACCATGTTGCTTGTGAAATATCCTCCCTTACTCATCACCAGAAAATTTCTCTTATTGGGCAGAATTAAGTTCTAAGTAGCATACCTCTCCATTAGTTAGAAGTTATTAGTAAAGCCAGTCAAAAACATGTCAAATGCTTTTGGTTTTATAAGGGGCTTAGAACATTCTAGACAACTGAAGATTCCCATCAGTACTATAGGTTGCCTATATGGAGGTTTTTGTGATCTGATCATACAATGTAACCATCCATTCATTTGACAATATGATCAGTAGTAAAATTCCA
>PVKM010013097.1:0-30734 GCA_004027735.1 Carollia perspicillata
ACTCTGAAAACACCCAACTTGATTTGATGTCTCTCCAGCAATTTCCTCATGAAGTCTTTCTCTTCCAATTTCCTGAGCACTATGAGAAAGGGAATTGGGACTTGCTAATAATAATTACAAGGAAAAACTTCCATTTTTATGATATGCACAGGTGGAATCACTACTGATATAAAACCTTAGTTGTTTTTAAGCTAGGGAAATATTACCACTCATAGAGCCTAAGGGAACAGATCTTTTCATGTCTAGTATGTTAAGATGCCAGACAATAATTATTTAACTAACCCATAGTGACACGTCATTAGATAGGGAGTTAGGAAAGGAAAGGGAAAATACATGGATTTCGGTTTAAGACTTAAAGCTCTGTGTAATATGTTCTGTTTTTATATCTGGCTGCACCTAAAATCAAGGGAGGTCATAGATGAAATGTAAATAAGGAATCGTGCGGATGGACAGGCTTGCATAGCTGGCGATGTACTATTGACGTATCACATTGCTACTCTCTACATGGTAGTTTTATTGTAGTTCTACAGAAATACCTCCAGCATACTTAATTAGCTAATGCATAAGTGTGCATTGTATGCATTTCTCTCAGGAAACTTCAGAAACAATTTGTATGCATACAAATTGTTATAGTACCTCCCCAGAGAGCTTAAAATAACACTTCCTTAAAAATATTCACAAATGCTAAAATGAACTGATTCCACTTCCAATTCACATCAATTAGTTCTTACTCCTCCCATTTGTAGATAAAACTGGATCATTACAGAAAGATGGAGTACAGTCCCTTAAATTCTCATTCTCAGAATTCAGATTTTGTAAGACATCTAAATCTTATCAAATAGATGTTAACACAAATATCATTGTTGACTAGTGAATACAAATACTTACATAAATATAACAAGAAAATATATTCCATGCAATTCTATTGGACAACCAATTTTTTAGTACCTACCACTGTCACTATTCTGTATTGGATAGAGTGGCACATACAAACAATTAATAGGACGCAGGTGTTCTAGTATATAGCAAAAAAAACAAAAACAAAATAGCAGTAGGTTGCTCAACTTGCTTCAAACATGGGAAAACAGATCACATTCTGGCCAGGTCTCACTCCCCATAGACTCCCAATGACACCCAGTTGTCATGGATTACATCAGGCCTGGAAACAAGAGAAATGGAATGAGCTCATTTCACGGTGACTAGGAAGATCATAGTTGGCCATCATGATATAAAGGCATGGATGCAAGATTAAATAGAAAAGTGAGGTGAAACTGTAGAATAAGAGGAAAGATATCCAATATAACAGAGATAAGAGAAAGCTCAAACAAAAATAAAGGTGAAACTTGGTTTCTGGAAGTCTCAGGTAATGATTGGCAAATCAAGCTTAAATTTTAGCTGTTTGGGAAAATTAGATGAATTTTCTTTGAAAGAAAACAAACAAAAAACAAAATACTGAATAGAATTCCTAGAAAACTGGGGAACACATTACTCATTCCAACCACATAACAGGGATTGTTTAACAAAGAAAGCCCTGGCTTAAGCTTTGGATACCTAAAGGTATACAGCCTTTCATCTTGTAACAAACTGTTCCCCTAGTTGCTGTGGATTTGGCAAATACTTTAAGTGGAGCCTAGGCCAGAATTTTGTCATCCTGTAAATTTATGATTTAAAAATTCTAATGTCGTCAAACATTTTTGTGATATACATTAGACTCATCCCAAATCCCATGAATAAAAGGTCATTCAGCTTTGGATAAGTATAAAGGGAAATAATTTTAACATCTTAATGAGTAAAGTTTTTCAAACACATTTAAATTGAGCCATTCCTCTTAGTGTTTACCAATTAGCCTGCATTTAAGGATCGTGATGAGTTATTGGTGGATCAAAGCAGAGATGAGTGTCTGTCTGATGAGAGGGACACGCTGCTTTTTATGTCTCATTAGTAACCTATACATTGACAGTTTCCTTTTATACAACAGCCGTGAGGTGCAAAGCATTATGGTCATTTATTTTATTTTGTTGGCACACATGCTGTGCTGTACAGCATTAGATTCTTAAACTGAGCAATCCTTGGCCCAATTTTTGGATATACAGAAATCATGTACACTATTTAAACTATAGTCTTAATAATGACTTGTGTAATATTTACAATACATAATATACTAACTTAAGGCTAGATTTAATGTTTATAGCCATTCTACTTAAAATTTGGTTGCTCAAGAGTATGTCTTTTAACAAAATCTTAACCATTTGTGACAGCATGGGTAGACCTAGAGGGTATTATGCTAAGGGAAATAAGTCCGACATAGAAAGACAAATGGCTTATGATTCACTTGTATGTGATATCTAAAGAACAATATAAATGAACAAACAAAATAGAAACAGACTCATAGATACAGACTGAGGGTTGTCAGGTGGGAGGGGAGATTGGGGGGCTGGGTGAAAAACGTGAAGGGACTGAGAAGTACGGATGGGCAGTTACGAACCAGTCACGGGGATGTGAAGTGCAGCACAGGGAATGTAGTCAGTAATACCGTAATAACTATGTATGGGGCCAGTTGGCACTGGAAAAAATATTAGGGGGGACGTTTCGTAAAGTATATGGTTGTCTGATCACTACGCTGTACACTTGAAGCTAATACAAAATAATATTGGATGTAAACTGTAATCGAAAAAAATATTTAAAGAGTATGCCTTTTTAAAGAAGACATCTAGTCACCTTAACAAAAGAACTTTGAGTAGCATAATTCCCTTTCTATAATTTCACATTTCCTCCTCAGAAATTGTCACAAATGGAACAAAAAGTAAGGACTCACAGGAAGAAAGACTTAGGAGAAAAGTTCATAGAGATCTTACATGTAGATATATGCCAGACATTCTATTGAGGTCTCATTAAAATTACATTTTCATTTAAGCCTCACAATGAGTTATGAAGTCAGTGTTATGACATCTTGTGGCTCCCAGGTCTCTTTGATTTTCAGGTTTATACCCCCATTCTGCAACTAGTTGGTGCAGTGAGAAAACATTTTATGTAATCCCTTATTCACTCTGAATTAGTGGGTCTTATATGGACAAGAAGAGAATAACAGGGGAAAGGGCTACCCTCTTATTATTTTTTTAGAATAATTTTGTCTTTGGGGTGGTAATACTTTTCTTTTCCCTGTTATACTTACTGAATTTGTTGATACCATTTGCATATAAGTAAAGCACCAGCTACGAGTATAGATGAAACTCTGCTGAGGCGTGTGACTGTATTACTAATGCTTTTCTGCTGAAGAAACGTTCTGTTGAGACCTCATCATAGAGCCGTGCACCCCTTGAGGTGTTGATTTTCTTCCGCCCTCCTGTGCTGTTCATGTCTTCCCATCCCCACTGCCACTGTTCCAGTCTAGGCTTCCACCATTGCTTACCAGGCCAGCATAATAGCCTTCTTCCTGATTGCTTTCCTGTATATATACCTTTGGTCCACTACAATTAATCAAACAACAGTCATGGTGATAATTATAAAATGTGAGTCAAATTATATCATTTTTCTGCCCCAAACTCTCCAATCACTTTCTTTTGCAACTTTACTAAAATGTAACCTACTTAGGAAGTATTTGCACAAAATCCTGCTCCTGTTTACTTCTCAAACTTTGTCTCCTATCCAGTGGTGTTCCGGGACTGATACTTTCTGGACTGTTAAATAGTCAAGAATTTTGCACACCAATGATGTCATGTTGGTAGCTTGAAACAGACCACGGTGGGAGTGTTTACAGAAATCAGCAAATGCTACAAACCAGGGCATTGCTTTTTTAAAAATTTATTTATTTGGGACAACTGGTTGTTAATTATTTACCGGCACACCACAGTTGTTATTGCTCTCTGCCTAACTCACCATGTTTCACTTACCCTGGTTTTGTCTGTTCTTCTAACAGCTAGGCTTGTTCCCCTCACCGTGGGGTCGTTGCCTTTGCCATCCTCTTTGGATCTTCCTTCTTTAGACTTTCAGATGACTCTGGCTCCTTTTCAACATTCAAGTCTAAGTCCAAATGTCACCTTCTCAAGACGCTTCCCATGACTACCTTAACTGATGGACTGCCATTTGTCACTCTAGCTTCTCTATAACATCAGCTTTATCTCTGCAGCCTAGAATGATGTGCTCTTCTATCAGCTTGTATTTGGTTGCATGCCACAGAAAACCAAAGTGTAGGACACGTGTTTGTCTCAGGGAAGAGGATCATGGGATTGCACAGGCCAAGGCTAGTACAACAGCTCAGTGATGACATCAAAGGCTAAGTCCCTTCCTTCTTCCTATTCCATCTTTCTCAGCACGTAGTGGTCATTGCCATTATCACAAAATGGTTCTTTTACCTTTGGGAACTTTGGGATATTCTAGCTGGTAAGAAAATGGGGAAGTAGGAAGGGTGCAAAGACCAAAATGATGAAGGCATATGCCAGCAGTTTGTCTATTTAAAAAGCTTTCCTGGAAGGAGGCTTTGACCTGGGGTGGTGAACACACAGTACAATATACAGATGATGTGTTGTGGAATTGGACACCTGAAACCTATATAATTTTATTAACCAGTGTCACCTCAATAAATTCAAGTAAAATAAAGGAAAAAAGCTTTTTTGGAAGCCATACACAGTGACTTTTTACATTTACAGCAACTTGGCCAAATTGCAAAAAAGTCTAGAAAAAGAAGTGTATTTGCTTTCTATATATAGCTTTTGCTGTGGAAGAAATAAAGGAATACTATAGTTTTAGGTGGCTTTGGGTCAAATAATTTATACTGTTTGCCATACTATCCAATAAATTTTTATAGACAACTGGTTGTTAATTGAATAATATACTTTAAGTGATCCAGCTCCATCTTCATCCAAGTTACAGATTTGGATGAGTCATGGATTCAGTTTGGCAATAAAAATGTCAATCAAGCTAAACAAAATTCATCATTAAGGAAAGAGATGATAATTGGACTATGCCAGATCTCTGGAAGCTCATCTCATTTATGTTGCTATGCTTTGTGATTGTTTCTGGTTACAGTGTTCAACCTATCTGAAAGAAAATCTTTCCAAAATATGTTTTCTTACCATCATAGGCAATCAATGGTGATTTGATCATTTTTCAACATGTTATCAATATGAACACATTGATTATGCCATAATGTATTGAAGGGTTACCTTCTGGGACTTTGGGCACTGTTACGACTATTTGTCCCAGCTTACAATAGTCCATGATGTTATATTTAAAAAAATAAATTTGCCATCCCTTCATTGTTTTATTTTTAATCCCTCCTCTGTGACAGAATAGAGAGATAAACAGAATATGGGACTGGAGTCAAGCACATCTGGGTTTGAGTCCTGGCGCTGCTGTTTACTACTTGTACGGCCTCGGGCCAGATAATTCATCTTTCTGAGCCTTACTCATTGTTGTTTCTATTCTTCTTACCATTCTTTAACTATGTAATGGAAATAGCAGTAATCCTATTAGATACTTGTGAGAATGTTATAAGGTGATCTGAGAAAGTACCGAATAAACTGTGGCCATCAACTGACCTCCCTCTGGGTCACATATTGACCACTCAGTACCCTGTGAAGCACCTTTGTGAGCCACTGCCTGTACCAGCACCGTCTGAGATGATGACTAAAAGAGCAGGTTTCAAGGCTCCACTGTCAGCCTCATTTTAAAAAAATTATTACTTTTTAAAAAAGATTATACTTGTTTATTTTAGACAGAGGAGAAGGGAGGGAGAAAGGGAGAGAAACAGCAATGTATGGTTGGCTCTCACGTGCCCCCTACTGGGGACCTGGCCCGAAACCCAGGCACGTGCCCTGACTGGGAATCGAACTGGTGACCCTTTGGTTTACAGGCCAGTGCTCAATCCAGTGAGCCACACCAGCCGGATCATTTTTTTTAATCTCAACTTTTAGTAAATGGTCTGCAGTTAAATGTTTATGTTAACTAAAATTTGAGAACCACTACTTTCTTCAGCCTTCAAGCAAGGATTTGTTGGTCATATTAGCTTAACCTCTGTGAACAGGCTTGGAGAACAGGTGCCGAACATGATTTTAAGAATATGGATTCCTGAGCCCCATCTCAAATGTAGCCCAGATTCTAGAGCTATATTGCCAAGATCCAAATCCTCACTCTACAACTTACTAGCTCCTTCCCTGGAGAAGGACTTTTTTACACCATGGGTCTCACTTGCTTTTTCTGTAAAATGGGGATGACAATAGTTCCTACCTCAAAGTGCTTTTAAGAGAAGGAAAATGTTTAGATCAATGCCACACTAAACACTATATGTTAGACATCGCTGTTAGAATCTCCAGGGTGTACCTTGAGAGTCCATATCAGTGATTCTCACCATAACCACCCATTACAACCAGTGGGGGCTCTGAAGACCCTGATGTCCAGGCCGTACCCCAGAGCAATGACATCAAAAATATATATGGGAAGGATCTAGGTATCTGGTTTTTAGCTTTATTTTTCCCAGTGCCTCCAGGTGATTCCAGTGGATAGACAAGGCTGAGAACCGTTCCTCCATAGCATTTAAAAGCTCTCCGGGTGGTTCTGATGATGAGTTAAGTACTGAGAGAGGTTTACAGACATCCCTTATTCTCCTGCACTTCACTTTATTGAGCTTCACAGATGTGGCTTTTTTCCCCTACAAACTGAAGGCAAGGCCCTCCTCCACCAGCGAAAAGATTGCGACTCTTTATTATGGCACTTGCTTTACTGTAGTGCTCTGGAACCTAACTCGCAAAATGTGTGAGGTACGCCTATGCTGGCAAGTGGGCGGGGGTGAATGTTTATTGAGGGAAGAAAGATTAAAAGCTCAGCCTCTGACCAAGAAAGCCTGCAGAGCACAGAGCTGTTATAAACGTACTAAATGGTGAAGGACAAGGCTGCTAAAAGAAAAGCTGTGGCTGGAATAAAAATGAAAGGCACAGGGTTTAGAATCACTTAGGTTCAGATTCCAAACCCAGATCTCCTATTTGTTAATGAGATACTTAAATTTTCTATAAGTGTCCATTTTTTCCATTGCGTAATGTGGATTTTTACTAACCTACAAGGTTGTTATAAGGATAAAATGGGTTAAAAGATGAAGCTTTTATCATACAGTGACCCCTGCTGTATGGGGTACGTGAAAGAAAAGCTTATGGATGCTTTTAGAAGTGAGGATTAATGGAATGCAGAATGCAAGAAAGAGTGAGGAGTCAAGGGTAACACCTAAGTATTTTGTTTAGATTGTGGGATAAATGCTGGAGGTATGAACCGGAGAGCTGGCAGACAAGATGAGTTGGTTTCTTAGATCTTCATGCTTTTGTTGTGTTTGTAAATCAGCCTCTCCAGTCTCCCTATCTAATATTCCTCCTCATTGGAGCTGTACTAGTAAGCCCAGACTTCTGCAATAGTAACTGAATTCGGTAAAATAGTTCCATAAAACAACTGTAAGGAAGTTCTGAATAAGAACCTCAAGGGAACTCACAAATAAAGTACACACACTTTATTGCAATAGTTTTAAGAACGAGTATTTTGCTGACTCAAAGGCTTCTTTTGCAGCCTTCCAGAGCCAGGCCCCGCAGGTTTCTGGTACTTTTACAGAGTGAAAGGGAATCAGAATTCCATTTAGAACTACTGTCTCATGTCCAGTTCGTCAATCACCACCTCTGTGTTTGCAGCACCAGTCAGGTCTGGGCTGCAGGGACCTAAACATCACTTTTTTTTCCACTTTTGGTTTTTAGACTTCTCTTGGCCTTTGGCAACTGCCGTACGTCTCATAACCTTGCAATGCTACATTTTCTTGTGTGAGTACGAGCAAGCTGGTTCAGGCCCAGGTAAGCACTGGTCCTCTGTTCTGTGCCTCTGATCAGATAGGCAGAGGCAGCAGGCAGGTCACCAAGTCCATTGCCTGTGCATCCAGGAAAGAGATTATTGTCTTCCTTCTTGCAGGCACCCCTAAACGGCTACATTTGGTTCTGTTGGAACACTTCTCATTTATTTGATGAAAGGGAAGCAAAAGACCTAGTATGTTGTCCCAAGTTAATGATTTAACAATTCCCCATGAATTTTCTGTCATCTCACAAGTATGTCTTAATAAGAATTGGAGACGGCCTATGGTGCACTGTAACTGGGCTGGCCCAGCTTTTAATGTCTTAATGGGGTGTGTCTGGATTCTTTGATGGCTCCTTTTTGAGCAGTATTTCTCAACTTTGGATGGTCATGGAAATCATCTGGAAGCTTTAAAAAACATGATGAATAGATCCCACTTTTACAAATTTTGACTTAATTGGTCTGGAGTAGCAGGCTGGTTTAAAAACTTTATAAGGGATTCTCATGAAAAGCCTTTGCTAAAGAATACTGCTTTAGAATGTAGGTGGTAACTAACACTATTTACTTTTATTCGTGGACTTTTATTAATAATTCTGAGATTCCTGGAGGCATGTCACTCAGCATCCTGCTACAAGGAGGTATTAAAGAATGACAGAAAATTCCAGAGTTCCTCTAATGCCAGGGCTGAAAGAACCCTCAAAGGTCATTTTACTTTCTCTCTGAACGGGTTCTGTGAATCAACAACTTCAGAATCACCAAGCATTTGCTAATTTTTAAAAAAGATTCCATTTATTCATTTTCAGAGAGGAAGGGAGAGAGAACGAGAGGTAGAGAAACATCAATGTGTGGTTGCCTCCCCTGTGCCCCCTCCTGGGGACCTGGCCCACAACCCAGGCATGTGCCCTGACTGGGAATGGAGCCAGCGACCCCTTTACTTTGCAGGCCAGCACTCAGTCCACTGAGTCACACCAGCCAGAGCACCAAGCATTTGTTTAAGAGGTAAATTTTTGAGCCTTATTTTCCCACCTCCCGAATCAATCTCTTTAAACTGGAGTTGAGGCATCAGGAACCTACATTTTAAAAAGTTCCCCTAGGTTATTCCTGGACACACTCATGATTTAGAACCATCAATCTCTACCAGAGCTTCTCAACCCTGACTGCACATTAAAATCACATAGAGTCTATAAAAATAGCCATGCCAACTAGGCCAGTGGTTCTTAACCTTAGCTGAACTTGAGCATCACCTGGAGGTCTTTAAAGCACCTCATGCCCAGACACCACTCTGTGCCAATCACATCAGAGACTCTGGGGGTGGAACCCAGTCATCTGTGGTTTTTAAGGCTCTCCAGGTGATACTAATCTGTAGCCAAGCATGAGAACCACCGTTCTGAATATTCTGGTTCAATTTGTTTGGGGTGAGTTTCAGGCACTAATCATTTTTAAATGTAGTCCAGATCATTTTAATGTGCGGCCAAGGTTGAAAAGTCATGAATATCAGATTTTCAGCTTTTCTGAACTTCCCTCAGTGTAGTTATCTAATACCCTTTAGCCTACAGATTCAGGCTTGCCCCATACCAGACCCAAGCCAGTTTTGACGAAGGCTGCTGGTCTGGTTTCATGAGAGTAATGTGTCCACCTAGAGGTAAACCTCTAATCCCTACCTTTCTGAGCCAGCCTCATTCATTAATCTATCATTCATTTTATATACATATATATTATATATTATATATATAACATATATATATATATATATATATATATATATAATTTTGTTGTTGTTAAATACTCTACACTGAACTATGGATACAGTGACAAATAAAATATTGCCCCTGACAGGTCAAGAAGCTCATAGATTTACAAGGGTATCTTTTATTTTGCAAACAGGTATTTCATAGAGTAGTAATTATTACAATGGATAAGCAGACAGAGACCTGTAGGGATACAGACATGATAGCAACTAAGAGAATCATAGAGAATGACATATGATTCTCAAAGAGAATTGAATGAAGCCCCTTCACTTCCTTACTCAAATGGGCCTTTATTATTATTTTTTTGCCTGTAGTTGCCTGTAGTACATCTACAGGCAAGGTGGGTGACCTTGAGCATCACCCACAGGAGCATCTACAGGAGGGTGACGTGAATTGACTTTATGGATGATGATAAATGTCTTTGTCTCACAGAGAATCATATGCCATAGAGAATCAGGGAAGACGTGTCTACAGAGATGCTATTTAACCCAAGCCTTCCCTACATGACTGAAAACACCCTTTATGATGTGATTTCTCTCCACTTCATCTCTTGCTCCTCTTGCCCTGGTTTTAATCTCAGCCATACTGAGCTCCTCTCTGTTTCCGAATGCCCATACTCTCTTGAGAAGACTTCAATCTGCATTTTTTTTCCTGGAATATTCTACCCATTTTCCCCACCTGCACTTCCTACCTACACACTGTTTAGCTGTTGTTACTGCCACAAAGCGGTCTTCTCTTGACTTTATGGATGATGATAAATGTCTTTGTTGTACATCCATGCACTGACTTGTAGTACTTTTTTTACAGCACACACCCACTTTATTGCATGTTTATGATCCCTCAAATCTGTAAGTTCTACAAAAGCTAGAGCACCTGCTGTCTCCTTTACCACTGTATGTCCCATGTACAGCAGAGTTCCTGGCACTCCTAGACGAATAAATGAATTGCATTCCAGGGATAGGGGGTGGTCGACGTGCAGAGCCACAAAGGCATGAATTCTGTGGCATGTCCTAGAATAACAAAAATTTTGGATGGCCAAAGTATCAGATGGGCAGGAGGAGGTTTCTAGAGATGAGTCAGAAGAGGCTAGTTGTTAAGAGCCTTGTGTGTACCCATAGGTGGTCTGAACTTCACCCTGTAGGCAGTGGGAAGCCAGGAAAGGTTTTATGAGGGGGAGCATAAGAGACATTTATCATCCAGAACAATCATTTAGGAAGCAGTGTGGAGGATGGACTGAAAAAGAAAAGGTTAATTTAAAGAACAATTAGAAGATGTACTACAGGCAAGTACAGGCAAAAAAATAATAATAAAGGCCCCTTTGAGTAAGGAAGTGTAGGGGCTTCATTCAAAAATCATTTTTTGAGAAAAAAACCACAGTCCTTGCTGATTAATCGCTGAACTTGAGCATCACCTGGAGGGTGACGTGAATGTGAGAGATGATACCATGGCCTAGCATGGGAGACAGGCTGGGGATGCTGTAACAAAAGCATGGAGTATAGGAAGAGAAGGGCTAGTTTCAGGATTTTTTTTAAAAAAGCTCATTTAAAAAAACATTGACAGTTTCATATATCCGAGGATGTCTAGGTGTAGAGTCTTGTGCTGTTAGAAAAGCATAAAATTCTTAGCTTGGTACCTTATTGATTGTGGATATGGCTGGTATTGTCCAGTTGACCATGCTGACTTCTAGTTTACGTACAAAAGACAAATTTTTGAAACTGGCAGTGTCATACTGATTTCATGATTTGTGCTTTTTGGGGGCCACAATTGGCAATACATCAAGGGAAAACCTTCAGTTAAGTCAGTTATTGGTTATATTCTTTGTTTAGATACATACACTCCTATGAAAACTCCACCTCAATTCTGAGGTGGTAACGATTTTATTTTAGGTAGCCATGCAGTATATTCCTTTCCCTTTTAGTAGTGAGATCAGAAAGGAAGTGTCTTATTCTTGTTAAACTTAGTACCATGTCTAATGGGAACACATATTAGTGAATGGATGGATGGATGAATTTATAATCTAATGGCAGGGATATGGAATACTTTCTGGAACTAAGTACTTAGGAATTGAAAAGTTATTCTATACATAAATGCCTACGTGACTTTTCAGTGAGTTATTGACTATATACCACAACACACGTAGAAAAGATTACTGTAGGCATTTTTAAAATGGCATTTCATTGTATCATGTTCTCTTGAACCAACCTGGGAATTTTAAAGCTATGGCTATAAAAAACTATGTTTCTTTATACATTAACCTTTGATATTGTTGAGTGAAAGGCATTTAAATTAATTGTTATTAAAAACTCTTTTGCTTGGTACTGTTCTAGGGCTGGAATAGCACCATGTCTGTTCATTGGAGAAAGCCCATTAATTAATTAATTCATTTTCAAATATTTATCCACTGTATGATACCAGACTTGGGATGCAGTGATGGCCAAACCAGATAAATTCCTACCCTCTAGGAGTTTAAAGACAAGTTTAAGGGATGCACATTAATCAAATCATTATACTAATAAATGTAAAAGTACAGATATGGTAAATGTGGTATAGTTCTGGAAAAATCAAACTGAAAAAATCTCAGAAGTAAAATTGACAGGACTCATTTGGTTATTGAAGTATCAGAATAAATAAGACATGTTTCCTGATTTTTCTTCTGAAAGAATGTTCAAACTAATTTTTGTATCATCTGTGAAACATCAAAAAAGATGTATTCAGTGACAAGTTGTGTGAAAGATTAGATCAGTAAACTATAAATTGAAAATTCTGATTTTGCAGTTAATTCCACTTGATTTTCATTGTTACCACTCAGCTGGAATAATGATACTTTGCTGATGAGACACAGTTCACTCTAGATCTTTCCATTTTGATTTTTTTTTCCATTTAGATGTTGCCAGAGCCATTGAATTACTGGAAAAACTACAGGAATCTGGAGAAGTACCAGTGCACAAGCTACAGTCCCTTAAAAAAGTGCTTCAGAGTGAGTTTTGTACTGCTATTCGAGAGGTACGACAACATTCTAATAACTGTGTCAGCCATACATGTATCTTCTGAATGGAAAACATGACTTTTCCACACAAATAGTTGAAGTAGTTAAGACTGGAACTACATCTTTGCCTTCTGTTTTTAGCTCCTTGGACAGATGATAAAATATAATTTAGTCTGCTAAATTCTTAAATTAGATCCAGTCTGGATTTATACAGTCACATAAAACCAAATGTTGGTCTTATGGTACCAGTAAAGCGACTGCCTTATGAGCAGGTAACTTTTACATGTAGTTTAAACTAATTAGTGGTCACATAAAGTCATGTGGAAATTCAGTTGGAAATAATCATAATTAGTGAGGGCTGAGATTTTCTTTAAAGAACGTTCAGCCAAATCTTTCACAGGCAAATCCAGAAGAGTAGCTTCCGACTGACTAAAGTTACAGTTTTCCAAACTAGACATTACCGTCTTGTGCAGCAATTTTCAACCTTTTTCATCTCATGGCATGCATAAACTAATTGTGAAAATTCTGCTGCACACCAGAAAATATGTTCTTTGCCAATCTGAGAGAAAAATAGGTACAATTTTTGTTGATTTAAAAAAAATAGTAATTACCTACTCTTTCAGCTCCAAAGTGACTTTAAAAAAAATCAGGTGCCTGTACTTATATATAAGGATTTCTGGTACCAGGAATTAACCAATCATACATAACCTTATTATGAAAAGTGACCAATAAGATGCAACTCTATTATATAACCTATACATTTATGGTTCAAGACAAGGCATTCACATTGCATGGCTATTGTTGTGTTGGCTGCTGTCATTTTTTTAATTCAACAATCTAAGGCAAAAGAGATCAGTACCCCTGACTAAATACTCAGGTATTGCATGTTTGCTTTAAAAATTCTCATGGCACATTGGTTGAAAATCACTGGTCTTGCGCAATAATGGAAAATCTCTGAACAGCCTGTGTGCCCTTCTAACAAATCTCTGTAATGCTTTCTTGACTAATGGTTTTAAGATTCCTAAGGCGAAACAAGTGTGTAGTAACGATTATTTGAATTTTATATTGACTTGTGGTCAATATAAAATGAATTTAATTGTTTACAAGAGAGTTCATTTCTCTTTAGATCATATAAATCTTTTGTCTTTTACAAGAGAGTTCACTTGAGAGATACAGACTATGTTCTTTTTGAGTAAAATGATATTTAGTATGCCCATCACCCCTTCCCCATCAGATACTAATAAATAATTTCTTAATTACAACCTAAAGTCCATAAATTCAACATCCTTGCCTTGCTAGAAGTCCCCAATAATGAATTACCTGCCATCATCCTCTTTAAAGAGTGGAGTCTAATGACTACCTGTGTGTAGATACCAGAGGGCAAACACCTCTCCAGGAACGTTTGATCAACCTCCCTTTTTGCAACTCTGCTTGGGGCTAATGCACATTTTTTTACTGCGACAATGCTAGTCCATGGCTAGTCACTGGGTGGGAAAAACTCAGGTCACTAAGGCAGAAACGTGCAAAACCACTCTCACTATAGATTTAAACTGTAGCCTACCCAATGTGGTTACATTTGGATTTTGATAAGGTTTGACTTAGACTGTACCTGTGCTATGTATTTATCACCTGAAGTTGTTGACTATTTAATTTTTATTCATAATGAACACAGCTTGAGTAAATAACCATAATTGTATCTCCAAGTTTTAACCTAATATAAATTTGGACAAAGGCTGCAAGGAAATATCTCAAAGTGTATGAATTCTTGGCCACTGGCTGCTCTGTGGGAAAAGGAATAAGATATGTGGAAACCCCATAGACCTCCTTGTGGTTCAACTCCAGTAGTGACTCTACAGACCAAGGTAGAATCCCCTGTACATGCTTTTCTTCCTTCACGGAGTGCCACATTCATGAGATCTAGTGGCTAACTTTTCTTTTTTAAATATTCTGCCACTTCTTTTACTTTCTGCAGGACTAACTAAAGGATAGGGCACATGAAACGTATGTCTCTGCACACTGGGAATTGGGCTTATGATCAATGCGAAGTCTGTACCTACATGGAACTTACATTCCAGTGAGAAAATGATGATAAACTAATGTGCAGTACAAGGTCAGGGAGTACTGAAACTGTACTGATAAGTAAAGCAGGATTCGGGGAGTAGGAGTAAGGTACTGTAAGTTAGGATGATAAGAACATAACCTGTTTGCAGTAATGGAACAAGTCACAAATGTCAGGGGGTTATAGCGTTTTGAACATAGGAAACCGCAACTGCAAAACCCAGAAGCAGGAATGATCTTGGTCCACGGAAGGAACATCCCCAAACTCAGAATGTCTGCAGTGAAATAAGCAAAGATAGACACCCTAGAAGCAGCTGGAGAGCTGATTATGTAAGGTGTAGCAGGCTGTGGTAAGAGCATTGGATTTCATTCTAACCATGATAGGAAACTCTCGGAGAGTTTTGACCTGACTTGATTAGATTTTAAAAGGTCTCTGACTGCTGTGAAAATACAAGTGTGTGGGGGGGAGTAGAAACAACAGAATCCAGTAATAAAGGGATGAGTAGATCAAGTGAGAGATGAGAGGATGGCAGCCTGGATGAAGGTGGCAACAATGGAAGTAGTGGGAAGTTGTCAGACTCAATACGTATTTTTTGAGAATAAAGTCAGCAGAAATATTTGATGGTTCGAAGGATGAGAGAATTCTCAATGGGTTGTTGGGTTTGGGCTTGAACAACTAAATGAATGGTGATAAAACAAATGGGAATCGTTACTGGGGACCAGGTGTGGAGAAGACTATCCAAAGTTTCAACTGGGACATAACGAATTTCAGACATCCAAATAGAGGTGTCCAGCTGGCACCTAAGTGTGAAGGCTGGAGGAGAAGTTGGGTCTGGAGACGTAATTGTGGTGTAGATATCTGTTCAAATCATCACACAGGACATTTTCTTCAAAGTGTTTGTTAAGGAAAAAGAGAATGAGAGTAAAATGAAATAAATATGGAGACACTATATAGAAAGTATTATTTTAAATATATTTTATGGATTATGCTATTACAGTTGTCCCAGTTTTTCTTCCGCTGCCCTCCTCCACCTGGTGCTCCCTATTCCCTCTGGCAGTCCAGCCCGCCTTAGTTCATGTCCATGGGTCATGCATATAAGTTCTTTGGCTACTCCATTTTTAATACTGTTTTTAACATCCCCCTGTCTATTTTGTGCCTACCAATTTGTACTTCTTAATCCCTGCGCCTTTTCCGCCATTCTCCCCTTTCCCCCTCCCAACTGATAACCCTCCAAATGATCTCCATATCTATGATTCTGCTTCTGTTCTCCTTGTTTGCTTGGTTTTTTAGATTCATTTGTTGATAGTTGTGAATTTATTGCCATTTTATTGTTTATGGTTTTGATCTTTTTCTTAAATAAGTCCCTTTAACATTTCACATAATAATGGCTTGGTGATGATGAACTCCTTTAGCTTTACATTGCCTGGGAACTAGTTTATCTGCTCTTCAATTCTAGATACTGGATAGAGTAATCTAGGTTGTAGGTCCTTGCTTTTCATCACTTTGAATGCTTCTTGCCAATCCCTTTTAGCTTTCAAAGTTTCTTTTGAGAAATTATTCTTATGGGAACTCCTTTGTAGGCAACTACCTACTTTTCTCTTGCTGCTTTTATGATTCTCTCCTTATCTTTAATCTTTGGCATTTTAATTATGACGTGTCTTGGTGTTGTTCTATTTGTGTCCATCTTCTTTGGACTTTCTGTGCTTTCTGGACTCCTACGTCTATTTCCTTTACCAAGTCAAGGGAGTTTTCTTTCATTATTTTTTCAAATAAGTTTTCAGTTTCTTTTTCTTTCTCTTCTCCTCTGGGCACCCCTATGATTCGAATGTTGGTATGTTTGAAGTTGTCCCAGAGCTCCTTAGCCTATCCTTTTTACTTTGGATTCTTTTTTCTTCTTCTTGTTCTGTTTGAATGTCTTTTTCTTCCTTGTATTCCAAATCATTGATTTGATTCTCAGCTTTATGCACTCCACTATTGATTCCCTGTAAATGTTTCTTTATTTCACATAGTGAAACCTTCATGTCTGTCTGTATCTTTCTTATGCTGTGGAAGTGCCCATGGAGTTCTTTGAGCATCCTAATAACCAGTGCTTTGAACTCCATGTTTGATAGATTACTTATCTCCATTTTGTTTAATTCTTTTTCTGGAGTTTTATTTTCTTTCATTTGGGTCATATTTCTTTGTCTCCTCATTTTTGGTGGCCTCCCTGGGTTTGTTTCTATATATTAGGCAGAGCTACTTCGACTCCCGGTGTTAGTAACATGGCCTATTGTAGATAAGCACACAGGTAAGTTGCATGGGGCAGAGCCACAAGTAATCACCAGGGTGGGGCAACCCTTGTGAACCAGATTGATGGAGTCTCAGATAAGGTGTTGCTGCTGTGGGACTCTGTGTGGGGAGGGCTCAGGAAGGAGAAAGTACTGCTGCTTGACCTCTGGAGTTTTGTCCGGGAGTAAGCTGTTCCCCAACACTCACCCTGACGCCTGACACTTCGGTTTCTCCCTGTATGCCACTGGTGCCCTTCCAACTGCTGCCCCGGTGCTGAAGCCCGGAGGGAGTGAGTCTGTATAAGTCCTAAGTCTGTTTTGGGCCCTTTAAGAAGAGACAGGTGAGAGTCCCACAGTTTCTTCCTCTGCCCCAACCCTCCCCACCAGTTTGTATAGCCAGAAATTACAGGGATTTATCTCCTGACACTGGAACCCTGGGCTCTGTGGTCTGGGGAGGGGCTGGGATCACTTGAACCTGAGGTGTCCCTCCTGATTTTGATCCACCACACACGGACGTGGGACCACCTATTTCACATCTCTGCATCTCCGTATCGCTGCCCCTCCTGCCCGTCTGTATGAGTGTGACTTCTTTAATTCCTTGTTGTCAGACTTCCACGCAGCTGGATTTTCTTACAATTCTGAGTGAAATTTGTTTTGTAGTCTAGTTATCATTTTTTCTGTGCTTGTGCAAGGAAGCAAGCCATGTTTACTTATGCCTCCATCTTGACAGGAAGTTGAGGAATTATCAATATGCCTTATAAACCCTTTCAGTGCTAAAGTGTGATATATGCATTATTAGTGGTAGTGGAAATCTGTAACTGAACTATGAAATATCCTTATAATAATTTTGTTTTAAAGGCAATGCATGTTATATAAAAATCATTTTGGTGACTTCATCTTGGCTAATATTTCACACAAGTTGTAATGTATTGTCTACATTTGTTGGGTTGGAATTTCCTTTTTTGAAGATTTTATTTATTTATAGAGAGAGGGGAAAAGAGAAAGTAAGACAGAGAGAGAAACATTAGTCGATTGACTGTTATCTGGGGACCTGGCCAGCAACTCAGGCATGTGACCTGACTAGGAACTGAACCAGCAATGTTTTAGTCCACAGGCCAGGGCTCAATCTACTGAGCCACACCAGCCAGGGCTGAAATTTTTTTATTATTCTTTCTGTGTCACTTTACATTAACTGTGGACAGTAATGGTAAAAATAGCAATATGATACAACAATTCTGAATCACAAAATAATATTGTGATTCAATCTAGTCAAAAGTTTTTCAATAAAGCATACAATATGAATACATGTTGTCAGACAGGTGAATCCACAGGCCAGTAAAGAAAAGTGCACTCATGGTCAACATCATACTCAATGAGCAAAAACTGGAAGTGTTTCCCTTAAGATCAGAAATGAGACAGGGATGTCTGCTTTCACCACTCTTATTCAACGTAGTACTAGAAGTCCTAGCCACAGGGATCAGAAAAGATAAAAAAATAAAAGGGCCCTGGCCAGTGTGGCTCAGGTGTTAGGGCATTGTCCTGTAAACTGAAAGGTCATGAGGTTGATTCTTGGTCAGGGCAGATGCCTGGGTTCCAGTTTGGTCCCTGATAGGGGCACGTATGAGAGGCTACCGATTGATGTATCTCTCTCACATCAACGTTTCCCTCCTTCTGTTTCTCCCTCCATTCCAGTCTCTCTAAAATCAATAAGCATGTCCTCAGGTGAGTAAATAGATAAATAAATGAAACCCCAATTGGAAAGGAATAGGTAAAATGTTCATATTTGCAGATGACATGGTACTGTGTATAGCGAACTTTAAAGATTTAACCAAAAAACTACTAGAACTGATTAATGAATCCATTAAAGTAGCAGCATATAAAATAAATATTCAGAAATCAGTTGCATTTTAATGCATCATTAGTGAACTCTCAGAAAGGGAAAACAATCCCATTTGCTGTTACAACAAAACAAAATAAGGCACCTAGAAATAAATTTAACCAAGGATGTAAAAGACCTGTACTCAGAAAATTATAAGACATTGAAGAAAGAAACTGAAGAAGATACAAATAGGTGGAAGTATATACCATGTCCATGGGTAAGAAGAATTAACATCATTAAAATGTTGATACTACCCAAATCAATCTATAGATTCAATGCAATTTCTATGAAGATACCAATGGCATATTTCAAGAACTGGAACATATATTCAAAAAATTTATATGGAACTACAAATGACCCCAAATACCCACAGCAATCTTGAGAAAAAAGAAAAAAATTGGAAGGATTTTGTTTGGTACCCATACCAAACTCTACTACAATTCCATAATAAATTTATTCCATAATAAAACATCATGGTACTGGCATAAAAACAGATCTGGCATATAGATCAATGGAATGGAATAGAGAGTCTGAGAATAAATCCATGTTTTTATGGTCAATTAGTATTTAACAAAGGAGACAAGAACATACAATGGGGTATAGACAGTCTATTCATCATATCCAAAAATAAATTCAAAATGGATTAAAGACTTAAATGTAAGACTTAAAACCAGAAAAATCTTGGAAGAAAACATAGGCAGTAAAATCTCAGACATTTCTTGTAGCAATATTTTTTTCTTATATATCTCCTTGAGCAAGGGAGACCAAAATAAAATCAAACAAATGGAACTACATCACACTAAAAAGTTTTTGCACAGCTAAGGATAATATCAACAAAATGAAAAGATAACCCACTGAATGGGAGAACATATTTTCCAGTGATACATCTGATCAGAGGCTAATATCCAAAATTTATAAAGAATTTATACAACTCAACATCAAAAAACAAACAATCTAATTTAAAAATGGGCAAAGAACCTGAAGAGATGCTTTTTCAAAGATGACATACAGGCGGCCAATAGGCATATGAAAGATGGTCAGTGTTACCAAACATCAGAGAAATGCACATTAAAACCACGATAAGATACCACTTCACATCTGTCAGAATCAGTCAACAAACAAGTGTTGGAGAGGATGTGGAGAAAAGAGAGTCATTGTGTACTGTTGGTAGGGATGCAGATTGGTGCAGCCACTGTAGGAAGCAGTATGGTTTCCTCTAAAAATTAAAAATAGAACTGCCTTATGATTCAGCAATTACACTTCTGGGAATATATCTGAAGAAACCCAAAACACTAATTTAAAAGACTATATGCACCCCTATGTTCCTTGCAGTGTTATTTACAATAGTCAAGATTTGGAAACAGCTCAAGATTGTCCATATTGTAAAGGGGGGATAAATGATGACAGAAGACTTGACTTCGGGTATATAGAATACAATATACAGCTGATGTATTTTATCTTATTTTTTAAAGATTTTACTTATTTACTTTTTAGAGAGAAGGGAGAGGAGGGAGAAAGGGAGATAGAGAAACATCATCATGCGAGAGATACATCAATTAGTTGCCTCTTGCACACTGCCACCGGGGGACCTGGCCCACTACCTAAGCATGTGCCCTGACCAGGAATCGAAGTGGCGACCTTTCCGTTCACAGGACAGCATTCTACTGAGCCACGCCAGCTGGGGCATGATGTATTTTAGAACTGCACACTTGAAACCTATATAATTTAATAGCCTATGCTGCCTCAAAAAGTTAAATAAAAATTTAAAAAGAGAACAAGAAAAGAGCAGGTAAGAATGACATTGTACAATGGTGAATATCTGAAAATGAAATTTCATTCCAAGTCTCTTGGACTCTGGCCATTATGCTGGCCTTAACTTTTGAAATTTTGCTTTCTTATTCAAATGATGCTCCAAGTCTCTGTGATTAAATTATTTGAGTTTTCCAAAACTATTTGCTAGTGGATACTGTCTGGTGGAAAAGCTGTGAATTTTGTTGTGACAGCAGTTGAAGAGGACAAGAAGCTCAGGGGCATCATTCTTTGTTGCATTCACCAGACCAAGACCAGGCACAGGTCATGCCATTGCCAACAAGACTATAAAACCCAGGTTATGCTCGAAAAGGAAGTAGGGCAATCTAGTGCCAATTTTTCTAATTGCCTCACACAAGCACAACAGTAGTTATTGTTAGATGTTGAAGCAATCCCATATTTTGTTTTACATTCTGATGAAACCACTTAATCTGCTCTTGGCATATGTATAGCTCTTACATGGGGAGAATGGTTTAATGAAATTTTACTGTTTTTCAGTAAAAATGGATGATTAAAAGAGATTAGATGTTTTCTCTCCTTAACTATTTTTCTGTAATCTGCAATAAAGACTGAAAATGTTTTGCTGGGATCAGTCCTGAAGCATGACATCTACGTATATAACTAAGAAAAGCATTGATCCATTAATAAATAGATCAATAGATTTAAGTGTGTTACACTTAAATGCCAGTCCACATAGAGCTTTACTCATAGAATACAGATAGTCGTGGGCAGTACTGATCTTGCTTGTGTTTTATTGCTGCAGGAGCTAGAAAGGACCCAATTAATAATTAAATCACACCCAATCTGTGCAAGTAATTTCAGAGACCCTTTCAGATAAATGGGCTGAGGCACAATGCTGCTTTTCCATAGTGAGAGGTACTGACTGACAAGAGAAAGTGCACACAAATTTTTGAATGAAAGATGAAACTTTTATGGTACTGATAGTTTCAGTAAAGATTGTTTCTGTGATTTTTTTGTTCAGCACTGTATTAATCAGCTTGAATGAACTAAACTTACTCATTAAACATAGGAAATATAAGGGTTGAACTATACAGATGATAAAATGTTGATTTTGGATAAAAAAAATGTTCTTAGAGAATTGAATTGTTTAAATAGCTCAATATGTTAAGAGATGGACTTTCCCCCCGACATTTATATTCCTTGGGCTTCAGATGAAAGAAATATCAATAGTATATGGGTGGTCATATTTTAAGAGCATATCCGATTTCTGCAACAGAATATAAAGAAGGTTTTTCTGAAACTACAATAATCAAAAGAGAAATAACTATCTGTTTACTATCATCATATTCCACCTTTTAAAACATCTGGGCTTTCTGCTTTCCAGGGCTATGTGCTCATTGATCTGGCGTGTGAGGTGGTGGGTTGTGGGGAGGACTTATTCCCACACTTAAGACTCTCTATATGCACATTTGACCCCCAAATCCAGAAATGAATAACAGTCACCAAAGACTGCCTTCCTTGGGTAAGGACCAGATGTATGTCAGTATTTTGTAGTGTAGTAGAACTGTAAAATGAGAAAATCAATCAACTCCATTTGGAATCTGTAATTCTATGATAGTAGGATTGAGCCATATTCCAGTTCTCTTCCTGTCAGCACATGTCACCACTGCATCTCCCCGCCCTCCTTAAAGCTACAGATGGCCGTGGCAGTGCTGTTGCTAAGGAAATACGCGTGGAAGTGATCTGAGCCATTTTATCATAGAAGCCTTTGAATCAGGGCACGAGTTCCTAATTTCTTTCCCTTTGCTGTGAGACTAGTGATGTTTTATAAGAAAAAAATATCAATTAGCCTGGGTGCAGAGTGAGAAAATGAGGATGATAGGCTTTGGCCATCTTTTACTAACATGTTGCCTGAGCAAAAAGTAAACTTTTGTTAACCTAAGTCTCCAAGATACTGGGGTTATTGTACCACAGCATAACCCAAGCTGTTCTGAGTGATAATACACAAACATCAAGCCAGATTTACCTTGGATAAAGGCTATAAGCAATATCACACTGTAATTGCTGTAAAACAAAGTTAATTTTTAAAAACCTGTGTTGTATGTTTAGTAAGCTGTGATAAGTCTTTTAAAAACTACAGGAAATTGGTAACCAATGTAAATACCCATGTCCATTAGATGGTTCATAAATTTTTAAATTTTGAGACACTTGGATGACAGATTTTGTTTGCTTCTAGATTATCTCCCATTTGCTCCGTGTCTTATCCTTTTTCTCTCTGAGGAAATTCCATACTTTAAGAATGATTTTGACAGTATGGGTTGGTTCAAAGTAAACCAGCATAGTAAGGAATCTGGAAACCTGTCATAAGAAGAGAAGTTAAGGACTTGGAGATATTTAGCCACAAAAATCAAAAAGTAGTGTTTAATATGGTACTTTTCATTTACTGTTCAGTAGGGTGATGGAAAAGGGAAGTAACCATGCTAGACCACTCAATGGTAAATAGAAGAATGCAGATAATGAAAGATAATTAGCAACACCCAGGAACGAGCTCAGTTGTAATGTAGGAAGTTTCCCATGACCACGGTAGAGGTTCAATGGTCATATTTCAGATCATTTTAGAGCAAGTGTTTCGGGGGATATTTTTACATTTTATTTTTAATTAAATTTACTGGACGACAATGGTTAATAAGATTATAGGGGTTTCAAGTACTCATTTCTATGATACATTATCTGTCTATTATATTGTGTGCCCACCACCCAGAGTCATCAAATCTCCTCCCATCTCTCGTATTTGGCCCCCTTTACCCTTTACTATCCCCCCTCCCTCTGGTAACCACCATATTGTTGTCTGTGAGTTATTTGTTTATTTTTCTTATTTGTTCATTTGATGCTTTCAGTTTTATATCTCACATGAGTGAAATCATAATGATTCTTAACTTCTTCTCTGGGACTTTTTTTACTTAGCATGATATTCTCAAGATACATCCATATGGTCACAAATGATACTATTTCACCTTTTCTTATGTCTGAGTAGTATTCTATTGTATATATGCACCACATCTTCTTTGTCCAATCATCTAGTGAAGGATACTTCAGTTGTTTCCATGTCACCGTGGAATAATGCTGCAGTGAACATAGGGATGCATAAAACTGTGAATAGACGTTTTCAAATCCTTCGTGTACATACCCATGAGAGGGGCTGCTGGTAACTCTATTTTTAATTTTTTGAGGAGCTTCCATACTGTTTTCCATAGGGGCTGTACTAGTTTTCATTCCCACCAGCAGTGACTGAGGGTTCCTTTTTCTCCTCAACCTCTCCAGCACTTGTTATTATTTGTCTTGCTGACAATAGCCATTCTAACAGGTGTGAGGTGGTAGCTCATTGTAGTTTTGATTTTTATTTCTCTAATAGCTAGTGAAGTTGAGCATTTTTTCATATATCTGTTAGCCATTTGTATGTCTTCTTGGGAGAAGTGTGTGTTCAGTTCCTTTGCTCATTTTTTAAAATGAATTGTTTGTTTATTTGGTTTTGGGTTGTGTGAGTTATTTATATACTTTGAATATTGACTCCTTATTGGGGCTGTTGTTTGCAAATATCAACTCCCATGTGGCTGGTTGCTTTTTTGTTTTGTTGTCAGTTTCTTTTGCTGTGCAGAGCTTTTTACTTTGATATGATCCCCCTTCATTTATTTTTGCCTTTACTTTCCTTGCATTTGGGGTCAAATTCAAAAAAATACTCTCTATGACCAAGGTCCGTAAGTTTAGCGCCTGTGTTTTTTCCTGTATAATTTATTGCTTCAGTCCTTATATTTAGATCTTTGATGTATTTTGAGTTTATTTTTGTATGTGGGGACAAATGATAGTCTAGTTCAGTGATTTACAGCCTTTTATCTCATGGCACACACAAACTAATTACTAAAATTCTGACAAAAAATAGATATAACTTTGATTCATTCACACCACAAAGCAAGTGTTGTGTTAACCATTGTCATTTGTTTTAATTTGACAATCTAAGGGGAAAGAGGTTAGTACCCATGACTAAATAGCCAGGTATTGCATGTTTTATAAGTTCTTGCAGCACACCAGTGTGCCATGGCACGCCAGTTGACTATTGCTTGTCTAGTTTCATTCTTTTGTGTGTGGCTTTCCAATTTTCCTGACATCATTTTTAAAAAGGCTTTCTCTTCTTTATTGTATGTTTTTGGCTCCTTTATCAAAAATTATTTGCCCATAAATGTGGGTTTAATTTAGGCTCTCAGTTCTGTCCCACTAGTCTGTGTGTCTGTTTTCTGCCAATACCATGCTGTTTTGATTATTGTCACTTTGTAGTATAATTTGTAGCCAGGAGTCAGGCAGTGTGATACATCCAGATTTGTTCTCTGTTCTCACGTTTGCTTTGTCTGTTTGGGGTCTTTTGTGGTTCTATACAAATCTGGTGGGAGCATTTTTTGTTCTATTTCTTTAAATAACATCATTGGGATTTTAAATAACATTCTGGGATTCATGAATACAGAATATTTTCTATTTTGATGTTTCTTTTTCAAGCTCTTCTAATGATGCTGTGTGGTTTTTAGGACATAGGCCCTTCACATCCTTTGTTAAGTTTATTCCTAGGTATTTTATTCTTTTTGTTGCAATTGCAAAAAGAATTGTTTTTTTCTACTTCTTTTGATGAAATTGTGTTAGTGTACAGCAATACAGTGAATGTTTGTACATTGATTTTGTATACTGCAACTTTATTTATTTATTGTTTCTAGTAGTTTTTTGGTGGAATCTTTGAGGTTTTCTTTTTTTAAAAAATCCTTGCCCAAGGATAAGTTTATTGATTTAGAGAGGGTAGAGAGAGAAAACAGTGGTGTGAGAGAGAAACGTCAGTTGGTTGCCCTCCATATGTGCCCCAACCAAGGATCAAGCCCACAACCAAGGTATGCACCCTGACTGGGAATTGAACCTGCAACCCTTTGTTGTACAGAATTCTGCTCCACCCAACTGAGCCACCTGGATAGGGCATGGGGTTTTCTACATAAAGAATCGCGTAACCTACAAAAAGTGACACTTTCTCATCTTTCTTCCCAGTGTGGTTATCTTTTATTTCTTTCTCTTGCCTTACTGCTCTGACTAGGACTTCCAGTCGTATGTTGAATAAGACTGATGAGAGTGGACATCTTTGTGTTGTTGCTGATCTTAGAGGGAAAGCTTTTAGATTTTTACCATTGAGTATGATATTAGCTGAGGGTTTGTCATATATGACCTTTATTATGTTGAGGTACTTTTCTTCTATACCCATTTTACTGAGTGTTTTAATCATAAATGGATGGTGTATCTTATCAAATGCTTTTTCTGCATTTATTGATATGATCATATGATTTTTTATTTTTTTTAAGATTTTATTTATTTATTTCTAGAGAGGGGGAAGGAAAGGAGAAAGAGAGGGAGAGAAACATCAATGTGTGGTTGCCTCTCATGTGCCCCGTACTGGGGACCTGGCCCACAACCTAGGTGTGTGCCCTGATGGGGGATCGAACCAGCAACTCTTTGGTTTGTAGGCCCATAGTCAATCCACTGAGCCACACCAGCCAGGGCTGATATGATCGTATGAATTTTTTTATTCTTTATTTTGGTAATGTGGTATATTATGTTGATTGATATGCATATGTTGAACTATCCTTGAACCCTTGGACTGAACCCCACTTGAACATGGTGTATTATTTAAAATATATTATTGTATTTGATTTGCTAGTACTTTGTTTAGGACTTTTGTATCTGTATCCATCACAGATGTTGGTGTGTAGTTTTCTTTTTTTGTGCTGTCCTTGCCAGGTTTTGGTACCAGGTTTATGTTGGCCTTATAACCTGTGTTATTAAGTATTGCCTCTTCAACTTTTTTTGGAAGAGGTTGGGAAAAATAAGTATCAAATCTTCTATAAATGTCTGGTCTTGGGCTTTTACTTTTTAGAAGTTTTTGATGGTTGTTTCAATTTCTCCACTAGCGATCAGTCTATAATATTTTTTTCTAATTTCTGATTTTGTTTGAGTTCTCTCTCTTTTCTTCTTAGTGAGTGTAGCCAGAAGGTTGTCAAGTTTATTCATCTTTTCAAAGAACCAGCTCTCTGTTGCATTAATTTTTTTGTATAGTCTTTTTTTGTTCTCTATTTCACTTAATTCTCCTCTAATTTTTCTTACTTCTATTTTTTCTGCTGACTTTGGGCTATTTTTGTTCTTCTTTTTTCTACTTCTTTGAGGTAGAATGTTAGGTTGTTTACTTGAAATTTTTCTTGTTTCTTTAGATAGGCCTGTTATAATACTGCTTTTGCTGCATCCCAAGAGTTTTTTTTATGTTGTATTGTCATTCTCATTTGTCTCTATATAACTTTTAATTTCACTT
Organism: Carollia perspicillata; assembly: GCA_004027735.1. Taxonomy (NCBI): domain Eukaryota; kingdom Metazoa; phylum Chordata; class Mammalia; order Chiroptera; family Phyllostomidae; genus Carollia; species Carollia perspicillata. Next base: position 26,910 of record PVKM010013097.1, read on the forward strand.
TTTATTTGTTCTTTGACCTAGTCATATTTTCAGAGTGCTTTGTTATCTCCACGTATTTGTGGGGTTTTTTGCTTCTATTTTGCAGTTGATTTCTATTTTGAAAACATTGTGGTCAGAGAATATGCTTAGTATGATTTCAGCCTTCTTAAATTTGTTGAGGCTAGTTTTGTGTCCAGACATGTAGTCTATCCTTGAGACTGTTTTATGTGCACTAGAGAAGAATGTGTAATATGATGTTTGGGGATGAAAGACTCTGTAAATGTCAATTACAACCATTTGATCTAATGTGTCATTTAAAGCTGGTATTTCTGTATTGATTTTTTGTTTGTATGATCTATCTAGAGCTGTCATTGGGTGTTAGGTCCCCTACTATGGTTTTGGGTTTTTTTTGTCAGTTTCTCCTTTTAGTCTGTTAGTAGATCTTCATATATTTCAGCTCCTTGAGTGGGTGCATGTACACTGAGAAGTATTGTTTTCTTGATGTAGCATACCCTTTATCATTATAAAATGACCATCTTTGTCTCTTGTTGTTAACCTGTTTTATCTTGAAATCTTATTTTGTCTGATACAAGTATGGCTGCATAGTTTTCTGTGGATGCCATTTGCTTGGAGAATTGTTTTCCGCCCTTTCACTTTGAGTCTGTATTTGCCTTTGCAGCTTTGATGTGTTTCCTGAAGGCAGCAGATGATGAGTTTTGTTTCTGGATCCTGTCTTCCACTCTGTGCCTTTTTGTTGGTGGATTCAGTTCTTTTACCTGTAGGGTAATTATTGATGTATAAAGATTTCTTATAGTTATTTTATCTTTTGTTTCCTGGTAGCTCTGTGAATCTATTTTTTTTCCCTTTGTGTTTCTGTCTGTATTGTGCTTCCTCTTCATTGTCTTTGTTCAAAGTTATAGATCTGTGTGTGTGTGTGTGTGTGTGTAATTACTATTAGGTTTATGTAAAAGAAACTTTCATATATACAGTATTCCTTTTCTTCGGAATGCAGCTAATCTTCATCCCCCTTTGCAAATTCAGACCTTTACTCCCTCCCATGTTTTTTGTTGTCACAGATTATCCCTATTTATGCTGTGAGTTCACTTCTGAATTGCAGTACCTGTCATCTGCTTCCTCTTTTTTAATGCTATTACCTCCTTAGCCGTTATGCAATATTTAAGTGTATATACCCTATTCTAAAAAAAGGTTGTAATATTATGCTCCTATCATAGTTTTGTGACCTTTTGTTCTTTGTTTCAGGTAGAACAACTCTCTAGGAGCAAGAGTTTTTAACTTAAGGTCATACAGAGGCTTCATGTTGTAGGCAAAGTACAAGCAAATATATGTATATGTGTGTGTGTGTGTGTGTGTGTATGAGCAAATATATAGTGTATATATATATAAAGCATAGATATATATTTATGTTATTTTTGTTTCCTGTCCTTTGTGTGCAAAAAATTTCACAGCAAAATATGTTTTTAATGTTTTACTTTAAACGTGAACAGAAGTGGCATGGATCCATCATGTAAAATTATCATCCGCTCTTTGGATAGTGACATCTGGAATAGCATTGCAGTCATCACAATTAACAGTAATGTATCAGGCATTATGTTTATGTATATCTCTTTCTATGCATATTGAACTTAGCTTAAGCTGGGAGATGACAAAAAAGGGAAAGCTTGATGGCTCTTAACATTTCCTTTGATTTTATTTGCATTGCTAAATGTGATTGCACACAAAAGCTGGACTGTTTCTTTTGTGCTAAGTTTCCTGCCAGCAAGAAGTCAAAAAGCTTATTTCTGACATTCCTGAAAATACACCATACAATATAGAATTTTTATTTTCTGGACAAAAAGTTCAATTTTAAATGACTAGAAATTTACCACAAGTTGCATTTGCCCCAACATGTCTTGAGACATTTCCCAGCAAAGGGACCACGGAGGAAACCTGATTAAATAATGTACCGTAGAAATTTTTGCACTGGTTCATGGCTGCGAACATCAGCAGCACAAAAATAAAAGAGTGGCTCTGTTCACTTGATATAACCTACTTCTGAACTCTGACATTTTGCTCATGTTTTGAAACGAGTTATAGTCAAAATAACAGCTGTGCTATTCCCACTCGGCATGAAATTTGATGAAAAATATGATTGTTTCAGTAAAACTCTGATTTTTATCTACCATGTGAATGCTTATGTCATGTGCATTTGAGGGAGAGGGAGAGTGACAGAGAGAGAGAGAGAGAGAGACAGAGAGAGAGAGAGTGACAGAGAGAGAGAGCAAGCATGCACACCCCATGGACACTTTAAGGGCCAAGTTGTTCTAACAGTGAAAAGTAGTTTTGTCAGACAAAACTCCAAGTGGAAGAATAATTTTGATACTATATGTGCATGGAGTTTCTGGGTCCAACATCCAGCTCCATTACTGTGGTGAAGACAGAGATTCTGCTTTTAAAACTTTCAGCATGCATTAGTGGCAAAGACTCTGAAAATTATATTAAAAGATACCTTGCCTGCTCTGTGAAAAGTGGTCTGGTAATTTTACAGCCAGAGCCTGGAACCTGTATTTTCAAGTTTTTATTTAGAAATGGAGCAAAGTGTGTTCTTTTTACTGTCAAAATGTTTCTTGGTTTTCCAAGAGCATGTGCTAATGTGCTTGGGTGAACTCGGGTAGGAAATTTTACTTTAATTATTTATTTTTTAAGTAAAGGATTGCTGTATCTTTGAACAATTTGACAAGGGAAGTTTATCAGTGGCTTCACTTTCTTGCAGATGTTAGAAGACTAGTGGATAGATTCCAGATTCGCTGATCTTGTATGGTTGCTGCTGGAAACCACTGCTGTTTTGGAGGGAGACATTACAAGTCAAAGTGTGTGTCCAGTGCTGAAAGACGGATGTCTGTGAGGGAAAGGGAGTTGAAAAGGAGAAAGCCTTGTCAATTTATCCATGGGAAGTATCTACAGTGGGAAAGACTATAAGACTCTTTTAAGTGTTACTTCTGCTTAGATGATTTAAAATTGAAACGGGATTCAAACGTCTTTCCTTGCTGACATAGGCTGTATTGTTGATGCCAACCTTTCTGAAAATAACTTCATTTGACTTTTAGCAGAATCTGAATTCAACTTGGAAGTATCTTGCGAAAAACTCAGGCGTCTTGACACAAGTGTACTCTGCTCTGGTAGGGAATTTAATTCCGTTTGCTACTGAAATGATGTGAACTACAACTTTGAACACTGGCTGTTATTAAAATAGACTAAAAATTGATTGGGCACTAAAAATGACATTAATATTCCCATGTAAGAGATAACTCCAAATTTTAATTTCTTTCACACCAAATAAAGCAACCTTTTATTGAAATGTTTTAAGCATACACAGAGTTTTCTTTTTATATGATTTAGTTAATTTGGAATTATTTTTTTCCAGGAAGCAGCCATAATGTTTACAAAAAAAAGTCATATAATCTTTTGCAATATGTAGAATACTCAATGTCAAAGGCAAAAAATTTCATGAGTAATTACACACAAGTGTGTTTTTCTTGAAATACCACTATGACTTCATTAGATTCTCAAGAGAGTCCATGATGTCTTTTCCATCCCTACCTCCAACCCCCAAAATGAAGACTACTCCCTAATAAGGGATTCTAGTATTAGTTGGGATTACTTGAATAGTTGGTTTCTATCTCTAAGTTCCTTTCAAGTCTCTTGAATCTGTAGTTACATAGCAACCCCCTATGTGGGGTTTTTGTGTGTGTAGCTTACATGGCTTTATGTATGACTGACTAAGCATGTGTGGGTGGTAGGAATATGAGACTATGTGAGACTGTGTAGAATGGGAAGGGAAGACAGAGA
>PVKM010013098.1:0-30851 GCA_004027735.1 Carollia perspicillata
GGGGGACGGAGAGAAGTGAGAAAATAGTGGCATGATGGAGGTGATACTTCAACTGGGTATTAAAAGACAAGAGTGGCTCAGACAGAAAGGGTAGAAGAGGATTTGAAGCACAGAACGTAGCTTAAAACCATGGCAGAGACTGAGAAAGACCAAGAGACGTGACGGATTCGGGCGAGAGACGCTGCTGGAAGAGGGCACACAGAGCAGAGGGAACACACACAGCAGGTGGGTTTGGAAAGGCACTTGGAGGGATTTGACTTCTGTCCTGTCGACACAGGACCCTTCAAGGTCTTATTTCAAAATATTGTCTTAGCTCAAATGTTTAAGAAGTGAAAATCAAGTAAAATGGTATAGAACTCGTATTTTCCTGTGTGTTTCTCCTTCAACCTGGGCACCACTGTATCATGCCATCTCCAGCCAATTTGGAATATACTAAAAGATCTGCCAATGAAGTATTTAATAAGGATTCAAAGTAAAGAAAGTTTGGTTGACCCCAGTCTGGAAGTAAGCTCCGACTAGAACCCTGCGTCTAGCATAGGGTTCTCTCACTGTCATTTCATTGAGGGACGTTTTAGACCTGAAATATCCAGGAGTCTTTTTCTTCCATCTTACTTATCATCAGTGAGTGTACCTTTAAAATAGCATACTCAATGATCCATTTCTGTAAAAATGTAAATGAATATTTCAAAATAAATAAGAAAGATAAATTTCCCAGTTGGAGGAACGGGCGGCCTTTGGGCAGAAAGGATGGAGACGACCAAGCCTTGGTCTTGAAATATCCACAAGCCCAGGGGCTGACCCTTCAGAAGACAGTAGTAGGAACAGACTTATGTGTGGAGGTTTACACTGTGATGCCAAGTCTTTGAATAAATAAACAATAATTATAAGAAATGTTTAAAACAACTCTGTAGGCTAACACTCTCTATAAAGAAGTAACATTGGCAGGAGGGATACAAACCTGCAGTAGAGGGCTGTTCAAACTATCATCACTACATCAGAGAGGAAGAGGAGACACTGGATTTTTTAAATTTCAATGTCAGAACTTCTAAGAGTTAAAATAAGAATAAAGTTTTATTCATTTTAATTTTACAGAAAAAAAATCAAAAAATTTCAAGTTGTAATTACTTACATCCATTGGTTCCTTTTCATTGAAATAGGTATGTTTTGCCTCATGATTGGGCTGTCCACTTAAATTTATATTTTTATTCACTGTTTCTCTATATACTTATATTTATGCACAGTCATTTTTAATTAGGATTCTAATTAGGACCTCTGGTGGGACTAATGATGTATGTGGGAGGGAATTTCTACAACCTGCAAATCAAAAATCTCTACTCCTCATAATCAAGCTGGAATGCACCTGAAAGTACATTAGACCAGAAGTTGAAGACTGTATTTCAGTTCCAGCTTTACCTTCCATATCCCAAGGAGCTTGCCACAAACAATGTTACAGGCACCCACCCACTTTTCAAACGTTTACTTTTCTGAAAAACCAACATTACTATGTACCTGTTTGTGTTAACCAATGGAAATCTGAAGAGGATTTTCACTTTGATGGGAAAAAAATGAATAGCAACACTAGGTTGCAGCCTTTGTTTTGCAGTAAGCCATACCGAGGCAGCTCACCCAGCAGCTCCAGCAGCCCCACCCAGCCCCTTCCCTGGAACTGCTCTCAGCGACTCAGCATCAAGTCTCCATAGCTTTGAACTGTGAGCATCTGTGCTTTATCTGAATTGACTGTGTGCATCCGTTAGCAAGATGTGTCCTAAGGTATCCGAAAAGCCTAACAACTTGTAAGGATGTTACCCTTAGCATAAAACAGGATATAATTAAGCTTTTCGATCATGATGATAGGGAACAAAACGAAGACACTGCGTGGGTATCGGACTCATCTATGTTTACCATTCATGCTGTTTACATGCAGAGAGAAAGCTGCCAAAGTTACTACGGGTTCTGCTAGTAGCAAAGCGATCTCTTTTAGATGGCATCCAGTAACGACTGAAATGGAAAGTGTATCGCTTGAGTGTACTGATGGGTGTACAAAGCTTGGTATGTATTTATTATATCATTTCTGCTTTTACCACATGTGTTGTTTTAGGTTTTGTGTGTAACTTGGTATGCTATGGTATGCTATTTTGGGGGACTGGGAATGCTCAAAAATTTTTTTATATAAATTGATGTTTCTTTGTTTTAACATCATTTAAGCTTACAAAATATCTTATGAGAATGCTCTGCTTTTGGGTAGCAGAGAAACCTGTACCTCCTCTGACTCCATTTTTCCAGCTGTAAAATGAGATGGTTGGAAGGAAGATCTAGCTATGTTCTCGGCCTCAGATGCTGAGATCTTGAGAAGTAGCATTCGTTCATTCATTTATTCATTTATTTATCCATTCAACTGGTATTTACTAGGTCTCTTGTCTGTGTCAGGTGCTAGAGGTATAGCCCCTGAGGATACAGCTGGGGACAAGACCATCAGAAGTCCCTGCTCTCAAGAATCCACATATTCCTGACAGGAGACAAACAATTAACCAAGAAGGAGAGGAGATGTTTTCAGAGAGTTGTAAATGCTGGCAATATCATTAGAAATATCTGTGAGGAGGAAGGATTTGGTTTTGGTACATGTGTGCAAATTAATGTGCAATGCAGAAGGTACTTTGCTCTGTTGTGCTTCATATTTGAACAATGTATCTTGCAATTAAATTACCCAGTGGCACAAATAGCAAAAATAAGATGTTTATATAAGTATATCTTTATATAAGCTTATATTAAATATAATGCACTTATATGATATTTATATTAAATATAGTCCATAAATTGTTCTTTATAGATGAGCTGCCAAATTTAGGCAAAGATCCCTTTTAAAATATAGTTTTAATCTGGAACAAGAGTATATAATGTGAAAATAAGATATTTAAGTGAAAGGCAAACAAGGAGAGGGTCATTCGGTGACTCCTTCTCGGGGCACCATGATAGCTCAGAAACCGGGTAACACGTGCAGAGTCCAGAAGGGTAACTCACAGGGAGAATCAAGAAGACTTTGGACCTTAGGTTTCCTCATATGATTTCCCCCTAGATTATGAACATTTATGTTTCAATATTTTTTATTCAATGACAAAACTCTTTGTCCCTTTCTATTTCATATAAAGGACATACAGACAAATTTATGGCTTCCTTGAATTTGAGACACTATTTGATGCCATGTGCTTACTGAATTTACAGAAGGACTATTCACCGCTTAACAATCTGCATACGCGTTAACAGTCAAGTAGAGCTTCGTTAAGGTGAATTTTGAAAGCATGCATCATGTCACTATAGAGTGTTTGTCATTTTTTAAAATAAAAGTCAAATCTATGTTTTACATCATAAAGTGAAGAAATCCCTGGAGTGGTTTTTCTCTTCACTGTTTCGGTGAACAGGTTCTACATCTTTCAAACGTCTCATGCGTAGGGTACTTCCAATAATACTGTGCGAAATGTGGCGTGACAGCAAAATAAGGAAAAAGTAGGCCTAACTGCGGGTGAGGTTAGATACGTTTGTTGATGTGTTTGTTCACATAGGAGAACAAACATATTGTTCGTTGACATGTTAGATATGATCACTGATATGTTTGTTCACATAGGAGATTTGGAAAACAATGTTAAATACAGCCCATGCTCCCAGAGTTTGAGAGAGAGGTAATGAAGATATTGCCTTACAAGGATTTCATATCAAATGTAAAAAAGAAAAAAAAACCTTTTTTTTAATAGGCCAAATTAAACCTCCCCTAAAACATAAATGGCTTATCCCTCAGAATGCTGGTCATACCAGTTTTCAGCAGAACAGCTGCCGGGGCTATGGGCAGTGTGTAAGCTGACCGCAACCAGAGAGCCTGTAACAATGTAGCTAGAAATTTCCCTCCAATTTCCCAAAGTAAAAAAATACTCTGAGAAAGCACTTCAAAATCAGGGTTAAAGATACTACTACTCCTTATTTGCATCTAAAATTTCTCTTTCACAATATGGAAATTAACTGATAATGTTTTTAATGGTTCAGCCCTGTAAAAATGCAAATGAATACTTAAAAATCTATAAGAACATTAAATGTGAATCAGCTGTACTGACATAACTCGGAGATTGTTAGGAATGCAGAATCCAGGCATTCTGTATTGTAACAAGATCCCTAAATGATTCTAGTGCATTTGAAAGTTTGAGAAGTGCTGTATTAAATTATATTAAGCAATAAATTATCAAATGGAAGGAAGGTTGATCAATCCTGAAATATTTGAAAGAAACGATAGAAGAACAATAAAAAACAAAGAGCAAAAAAAAATGATAGAAGGAAATGAATAATCTGTTTTAGGAGGTTAAAGGAAAGAAAGCCAATCGAAAGCATTTGTGTGTACCAAGCACTTCTACTGGAGCTCGTCCTGCATAAGCTTTTCTCTAAAAGATCCAGTCCTAGAAAGTGGAGCAATGAGGAGTCATAAACCCATTTAGGACCAATAGACACTTATGGACCGGATAAGGGCATCTTCTAGAGTTGGTCAAAGCTCATAAGTTCTCTGTTCACTCTATATGGTTATTCTTATTTTAGAAAACCCTTATTCCAGTCCTTTTATCCTTATGAACTCAGAAGAGTCTCATTTGATAATCTAATTAAACTTTTCTCCAATTCTGAACTTTTTAATTCAGAACTTGTTATCTTGGCTATGTACAGGTTAGGAAAACTCGAGCCTATAACAGTGTATTGTGTTTGGACTCTCAGTGGCTTCGTATCTCTCTCTCTCTTCCTCCTCATATAGTCATCCTTCTTTCCTATGAATTTTCCATCCTTCCTTCTTTCCTCCCTTCCTCCCTCCCTCCCTCTCTTCCTTTCTCCCTCCATTTCTTTCCTCTTCCATTACTTGTAAACCATTAATACAGTATCTCATAAATATCTCTTTGTTAGAACCATTGTGCAACCTACATATTTAGGAAGTAAAAACAAGAAATTTCCTTGTGTGTTCTTCAGGATTGGCAACCAGTATCCTAAAAAAGCATGACTATGATTTTCCTTGTATCTTATGAGTCAGGATTAACAAATGTCAAAGAGTTAGGATCATGGATAGAATATTCGTTTGCACAAAAGTAATTGTAGGAGTTTTAAATAGGGCATATCTTTGTGTTGGACCCAGTGTCCATTCATAAGTAACAGTAGATCTTTTTTGATGGTCTAATGGTGGAAATTCCCTGCATCACGGCCAGCAATGAAGCAATGTTGCTTCAAGTGGAACTACTGATGCCTTTCAATCATACCATGTACGTCTGCTTATGTAAAGAACTACTTCAAATAACCAGGAAAAAAGGAGAACTCGTGTGTTGTAGAAGCAAGTAAGGTATGACAGAAAGACCTTTAAACTACCAGCAGGGGACTTGGGTAGCCCTGGGCTCTGCCACTATGCAGCAATAACAGGTGAGTTACTTCATGCCTCAGGCCCTCACTTATTCAGCTGAAATGAGAATGTTGGATTGGATGTTCTTTAAATTAAGTTCCCTCCTACTCTAACAGCCCTTGCTCAATTGTTCTTTCAAGAAAAAAATAACAGTGGGGTTTAAATGAAATAAATAGGAAAAAGAAGAATAGAAAGGAGCATGGGGAGAAGGATGGGATGAGACAGGTCCAAACTGTTTGATTAAGTAAACACAGCTATTTCTTGATGAACGAATGAGATCAATTTAACTGACAAATTCCTGCCATGGTTGCGGTCTGAGTGTTCTAAGTGAGGCAGTGTTTTCCCACTGGCAGACCAGAACCTCCTCTGGGAGCTAGGCTGATTTCAACAGTGAGCTTGGGACTCCACACAATAGAAAGGACATGTTTTGGGGGATATTGTGCACTCTTAGAAGCCCTCACTAGGGAGGGAAGGGTTCTCTGTTCTGTTTCTCAGAAGCTGCTTGGTAGCAAATTTACAAGCACTGAGCATATCACTTGTCTTTTCTCATACTTTTCTACATGAATGAGGAGAGTCAAAAATAGAATGTTAACAGCAAGAACTCTTTTAATAACTTTAAGACAGATGCTTATCATTTGATTTTTAAAAATTAAGTTTTCAATTTTATAATCTTGTTTTTAGAATCTTGGAAGACAGAGAATTGAATGGGAAGAGTGTCCCTTCTCCCTCTTTTTCTTTCAGTGTGATTATTTTAGGAAAATTGTTTTGCAATACAGTTTTAAAACTTTCCCCCTTAACAGCTCTTTCATTTCTGCAAAGCCTAAGCAATTCCCAAAGTTCAAAGATCACAGCTCTTTGCAGGGCAGCCCAGTATAACATGACTGTGTTCACACAGAGCAATGAACTGCAGTATTTCATGCTCCCTCAGAGTGGTAACTGTTGGCAGGGGAAAACTGTCAGTAATCCTTTCCACAGCTGCAGAATAGCCTCTGTGTATCATATCACTAGATCTAAGGGCAATCAAAATATGGAATATGTTAACAAATCGACATCTAATTGAATTATTAAGACCAAAAAGTCAAAATCTCTGAAGTTTCACGGGCTAATATCAAGTGATCTGATTTACAGAAGGTGCATATTCAGTTTGTTTGCAACCTCGCATGAAATATGCATTAAATTTAACTAATTTCATCTGACAGTGGTTCGTTTGGCTAGGATGCATGGTACTATGTATGTGCCAGAAAGATTGCTGTTTAATAAGCAGAAATAAATGGAGCTTATAAATGTTTGTGGAGGACTGGAATGTTCTACACTAAGACTGAATTTCAGTGACGTACTATTTAAAAATTATAACAACACTTTGGAATTTGAAGTGCCTAATGTACTACGTACCCTTAAGCTGTATACAAATACCCTCTGTTTTGAGACAAATGCCATAGTAGCTTCAGCCTCTCCACTGCCACCCAGAGGAGTTAAACATCAACAAACAACAGGGAACTTTTCTCCAGAGCCAGGATTAGGAGGATATCGTTCTGCTCTAGAGTTTCTTTAGGAGTTTGTATTTGGGGATCAGCAAAAAGACAACAAAAAATTTAAGAGAAAGTTTCAAGTCACTGAGAGATTCTCCAAATGGAATTCAAACTCAGCTGAGGGTAGCTAAGCATGTCCCATTACTTAAATACATGGAAGTACTGACTGGAACAGCTGGGCTTTTTCAAAGCTTTTACCCTTCAGTTAGTCTGGATAAAGTAACTTGTTCTAAAGTTAATTGTAGGTTTCTTTTAAATACAGTGTAAGGGGTCTCCAATTTATGATTCTCTTTTCTGTTTATTGCAAAGATAAAAGTGGTGTGTGTGTGTGTGTGTGTGTGTGTGTGTGTGTGTGTGTGGTGTTTCAGTTGAAAGGCTTTTATGAGTTCATGTCCTGAGAGTACACTGATGGTTTTCTTAGCAAAGGAAGTTGGTTCTGTTGATATGTTTCTGGGGGATTCCCCCATTCTTTCTTTGTCTTGGTATATATTTTATGCGTATTCACTCTTTTGAATAATCTTCAGCAGAGCTTAAACTGAAATGGTGGGAGACTCTGCCCCGAGTTTTTTACAACCTAATAAAAGATGTTTCATAAAAAGGCATTAAGAGCCCATTACTGTCACTATACAAGGTCAGTGGAAGATAAAAATGCAAATGTTATGGTCCTTACCTCCCAGAAGGCTTATAGTTTAGTGTATAAAATAAACATTGAAAATATAGTTATATTAGTTAGAAGTATATACATATATATTTATATATATGTAAATTTGGGGGAGGAAATTCAAGTTAATATTTTACTATCATTTTTTCCAAGGGAGAAGCCAGGTTTTGCTTTCACTTAGTGTAGAACTATAGAAAATGTTCATCCACATTTTTCATTTTATAACTATATTCAGTTATAAGTGAGGTACAGAAACTTCACATATTAAAAGGTTATCATTTGATCAGCTTTGACTTTAAGTATAAACCTTTGAAATCCTTACATCAGTCAAGAAAAACAACATTTCCATCACCTCCAAAAGTTTCTGTGTGCCTCCTTGTGATCTGTGCCTCCCTTTACCTCATCCCCAGGCAATCATTGATCTTTCTGTCTCTCTAGATTAGTTTGCATTTTCTAGGATTTTCTGTAAATGGAATCATAGTGTAGATACTCTATTTTGTCCAGCCTTTTTCACTAAGCATAATGATTTGTGATTCACCAATGTGACTGTGTATTAATAATAGTTCTTTTTTTACTGCTGAGTAGTATCCATTGTCTGGCTATACAAAAGCTCATTGATCCATTCTTTTTAAAGGCACCTGGGTTGTCTTGAGTATGGGCTTTTACAAATGAAGCTTCCATGAATAGTCACGTAAAAGCCCTTATATGGATATATACTTTTTTTTTTATCATGTTCTTAGGAATTAAAAGATCAGGTGACATTTTATGTATATGAAAAACAATTCCATCCCAGCTGCTGTGGCTCAGTTGGTTAGGTGTCATTCCATGAAATGAAAGGTCACTGTTTCACTTCCTGGTCAAAACACATGCCTGGGTTGCATGTTCTGTCCCTGGCCAGGGTGCATACAGAAGGTAACCAATTGATATTTCCTTACCTTTCTTTTTTTCTCCCTTCTCCTCTCTCTAAGTTCAAAAAAATCTTTTTAATGATATCCCAATTCCTCCCTTTTGTTCCTTATATTATTGCTGTCACTCATTTCACTTATATTTAAGCATATATATGATAAACTATTAGCTCACATAGCAGAAAAACTATTTATTGTTATCATTATTTTCAATAAATAATCTGTTAAATTAAGAATGAAAAAATAAAAATTCATATTTTACCTTTACTTCTCCCTTCTTTGATCTTTTACCTTTATGAAGAACTGAGTTTCTGATCTATTTCATTTTCTTTCTCTCTAAAAAACTTCTTTTAACATTTCTTGCAAGGCATGGCTACTTATAACAGATGCCCTCAATTTTTGTTTGAGACAGTTTTTCCCCTTCACTTCTGAAGGATAGTTTTGCAAGTTACAGAATTCTAGGTTGGTGGGTTTTTTCTCTTAATATTTTAAATATTTCACCTCCCTCCCTTCTTGCTTGCATGATTTCTGAGGAAAATTTAGATATTATTTCTTACTTTCATTCCTCTGTAGCCTCTGGATTTTTTCCAAGAGTTTTTTTTTATCTTTTATTTTCTTGAATTTAAATATGATATGTCTAAATGTAGAGTTGTTTGTTTGTTTGTTTGTTTGTTTTGGCATTTATCTTACTTGGTGATGCCTGAGCTTCCTAGATATGTGGTTTGGAGTCTTACATTTATTTGAGGAAATTCTCAGTCATCATTGCTTCCTATATGGCTTCTGTTCCTTTCCCTCTTATTTCTCTTGGTATTTCCACAACACGTGTTACATCTTTTGTAGTTAGCCCACAGTTCTTAGGTTTCCTGGTCTTTTATTTTCAGACTTTTTTGTCTTTGTTTTTCAGTCTTGAAAGTTTCTATTGTCATGTCAAACAGATCAGAAATTCTTTCCTCAGCTGTGTTCACTGTACTAATAAGGCTATCAAAGGGTTTTTTTTTCTGTTCCAGTGTTTTTCATCTCAAGCACTCCTCTGTAATCTTTCTTAGAATTTCTAACTCTCTGCTTACATTATCTACCTATTCTTGCATGTTGTCTACTTTTTCCATTAAAGTCCCTAACATATTAATCATACTTTTTAAATATTCCTGGTCTGATAATTGGATCATCCCTGCTGTATCCGACTCTCATTCTAATGCTTGTTCAGTCACTTTGACTGTATTTTTGCCTTTTAAAATGCCTTATCTTTTTTGTTAAAATGTATCCATGTTGTACTGGATTAAAGTACGTCTGGTAAATAGGTCTTTAGTAATATGGTGTTAAAGTGTGGGGGATTGGGAAGAATCCTACAGTCTTATGACTATGCCTCTGCCTTTTGGTGAATCTGTGCCCCTGGACTCTGCATTGTACCAGTGCTGCTCAGTTTCCCCCCTCAGATGGGACAGGATGGTGAGAGAGGTCAGGAGTTGGATTTTTCCATTCCTGCACTTCAAAGGATGGAGTAAGTTGATATAGGGTAATTCCCCTCGCTCAGATGGAAGGGTATAGCTGACTAGACTTGTATATTTCCTTTCCCTCAGCTAGGTGAGGTGCTGGTAAAATCCATGTAGGTTGGGCTCTAGTAAAACAGTTTCTTTGAGAGCCGGCCTTATTAGGAAGAACAGAATGCTCTGACATACTTCAAAATGGTCTTTTTTTTCTTCTCCTCCTGCTGTTATCATGAGGAGATTTTTCTCTAGTACTTACTGTGAGGACCTGGTAAAGGTCCTGGAGATAAAAATCACAAAAGCCTGGGGACTCCCTTCTGACTAAGTCCTCCAGGCTTTTTAAATCTCAGATTTGTTCACACTGAATCTGCAGTAATTCATCAATCACAGTTCAAGTTTTCTTACCCTGGAACTGATTCCTGTAGAGGCTTCTGCTCATGGCTTCCTACTCCAGTAAATCATGATTCTCTGTGCCTGCCTGTCTGTCTCCACAATTTTGGGGACAGAAGTTTGTCCTGTGACCTCACTTCTCTGATAGAGCTAATTAGAGTTGTTCATTTTTCAGTTTGCTTAGTTTTTTACTTGTTATAAGGACAGAGCAGCAATTCAAAGCTCCTTGCATGTCCAATCAGGAACTGAAGCCTCTTATTTTATCAGTATTTTTTAAGGAGATTGTCACTGCATCTGGAAGTTTAGATTGACAGCTCTTCTAGCACTTTAAAGATGTTTTTGTGTCTTCTGACCTCATGGTTTTTTTGTGAGAAACTTATCATCTCTCAGTCATCATCCCCTGGTCCAGACTGGTGTGGCTCAGTTGGTTGGATGTCATTCCATGAAACAAAAGCTCACCAGTTTGATCCCTGGTCAGGCACATGCCTTGGCTGCAGGTTTGGTCCCTTGCTGAGGTACATAAAAGGGGCAACCGATCAGTGTCTCTCACATTTTCTCTCCCTCCCCTACCTTTTCTCTAAAATAAATAAAATCTTTAAAAAAAGCATTGTTCCATATATGAAATGTGTCATTTTTGTCACATTATAAGATTTTAAAAGAATTTTGGTTTCCTAAAATTTAAATATGATTCATTTAAATTTTATTTTCTTTGATTTTATCTTGTTCCAGGGTTTTCTGAACTTACTAAACATGTATATTTTTATCTTCTTCCAAATTTGGAAAATTTTCAGGCATTATTTCTTTAAAAATTTTTATTGCCCCATCCTCATTTTTTTGCTACTGGAATTCCAATCAGATATGTTTGACCTTTTGATATTGTTACACATGTTTTTCTTTTGTTTTTTCTTTTCTGTTCTTCAAGTTGGATAATATTTACTAACCTGTTGTCAACTTCTTCTGTCATCTACATACTGTCAAGGAGCCCATCCAGTAAATTTTTTTATTTTTGAGATTCTATTCCATTCCACTTAGTATTTTTATAGTTTCTATTTCTCTGCTGTGAAATTTTGTATTTTGATTTCTTTCAAGTATGTTTTCGTCTCTTCATTAAACATAGTTTAATAAATGCATTAAAAAATTTGGCTAATAATTCTAATATCTTAGCATCTGTTGATTATTTCCCATCTGTGGATAACTGCCCACATTTTCCTGGTTGTATGATGAATAATTTTGGATTATATACTGGATATTGTGAATGTTGTCTAGACTCTAGCTTCTGTTATAATCCTTTGGAGCTTGTTAATTTTTATTTAGTAGGCAACCAACATGATTAGGTTCAGACCACAGATTCTCTCTTGCTTTTTGTAGGTGGTGATTCGAATCTTGGTTCAGTTTTAAAAAACATTTTATCTGCTTGTTTGAGCTTGTTCGCAATAAAAAAAAGTGAGCCAGGGATATCTGCAGAATTATACACAGAATTAAGGGATTTCTTCTCCGGCTCTCTCTGGCCCCCAGGAGCTCCTTTGCTGACTTCTCGGACTGTAGAGATGGGCTTCTGTGGAGGCTGAGCCCCTCACGCACCCACCGCTGGTGTGCTGTTCTGCGGCTGCAGCCGAGGCCCACACTTGGAGCAAAGTAAAAAGAAAAAAAAAAGGGAAAACACCTTATTTTACTCCCTTCCTCCTATTTTGTCTATTTTTCAGAGTCCTCAGTTAGTCTTTCTTTCCCTTCAGATATTTCAGTTGTAGTTAGTAGGAAATATGGGCTACAGCCTGTTTGCATGATCCAAGGAACCCAGAACGACCATCCTTACTGTTTACATTAATGTTTCTCCAACTGTGGTCCATGACCACTTGTGGGTCATATAATCAAGTTAAGGAACTGTTGATTCACATTTTTAAAACTAAGTGTGTGTGGGACTAGACTCGATTATATCAGATTGCAGACGTGTTTTAAAAAGTAACTTGTTTCATAAATGTTTTACTTGCTTTTTAGTCAACAAATACTTCTTGAATGCCTACTATATGTCAAAGACTATTTTGGATTATGAGAATATAGTAACGGATATGAATTTTCATTATTGACACCATTACAGAGGCTCTCTAGTCTCCCCTCCTGCCCCCCTCCTCCCAGCCACCTCCACCTCCCTCCCCTCTGAGATGTGTCAGTCTGTTCCCTGTCTCTAACATGCATACATTTTAAAAAATGGTTTGGAGAATGAAAATATTTTTTAAAATCAGTACAATGTATAGCATGTTGGACAAATGGAAGAAAAAGAGTCTTCCAGACCCGTCTAGGCCTGCGTGGAGGAATCCTGTGGGGAACACTGGGAAAGTGTGACCGCCCCACCTTTGCCACTCCCCTGGCACCCACGTTTCTTCCAGGCATTTCCTCCTAGTCAGTTGCACCGTGTCGTAAGAATCAGAGATCTAACTTTTCTAGGCAGTGATCAGTGGCAAAGTAAATGGGAGGCCACATTAGAACTAAGAGCAAACAAAAATATAGCTACAGTGCAGGACTTTTTACAGAGCTTACGTAAACAAACTTCTTTCCTCCAAAAAATGTACTGAGAGTTTTACAGATTATTACCAAAGATGAAGATGCAGAGCATTTACATCACATCACAGAATGAAAAACTTGAATTGTTGAAAACTCTTCTAGCACCCCAGTCAGGAATTCTCTACTGACTACATTTATCTTTAAGCTACAGGCCCCTAACTTGGTGCCTGATCTCCCTTTCCTCTCTCCCACATTCTCTTCTTGGCTTCCTCCCACCACCATCACATTCCTGTCTCTTCCTTTTACTAGACAGTGCCAGTTTTCCTCTCTTCAGCATCCTGCCCAAGAGCTGATACCTAATAATTAGGACCTACTCCATGGTTACCAATCACACTACCCCCACCTTTTTCCTTTGCATGTGGGATCAAGTCAAATTGAGGGTCTTGGTAGGCTGTTAGGAGTCCTATTTTGAACCCTGCACTCAAGAAGAGAGTATAGCAAGGCCCCGTGGTGCTCATGTCCATGTCGCCCCCAGAGGTAGAGGAAGGAGAGGTGAGGGTATGTTTTTCCCACTTCAAATGCCTCTGGCAACTTATTGGGTAGCTAATAGCTAACTGGGTCAGAGAATTATAAAATATGTGGTCATACATGAGAGTCCATACAGTCATACACATTTTTGCCTATTCTAAATTTCATTTGTTACAGACATGCTTGTTTCTAATAGAAATGCCACTCACTTGTTTTTGATGCGGCATTAACATCAGGATGAACACCACACGGCCAGCTCCCACTCCATGCATACAGCAGAGATCATGAGCCGAACAGCTCCTCGTGAGCCACTTCCTCCACCCTCAAAATTTTTCTCACTTCAGCCTAAAGGCAGCCGCTGCCAATTAATCAGTATTGAAATGGGAGATAAATTGTATTTGCCCTCTCGACTCTTGGCCATGACAAAAGCTTTCCCAGAAACTTGTGTTTTTGCCAGTTTTAACAAATAAGTTTGCTGAGAAAGCAATGTACAGGCTAAGTCTTGCAAGTTTCTCTAGACACCACTTTCAGCCACAGAAAAAATTAACTGAACATAAGTAGTTTTGAAGAAATATGCCTTGATGCAAACACAAAGATTCTTTTTAAAAGAACAAATATTTCTTTCTAGACGGCTTCTTTTTTTTTTTAAGGGTAAATCTGGAAGCAATTTAGTAAATTTACTGCATGTAAATTATAATTAACGTTAGACAGAAATCATTTGTTTTCTTGAAAAGAGGTAGATACACTCAAGGACGAGGAGATCAAGTTCAAGTCTTAATCTCAGAGTTAAGTGAGGCAGAAAGAGACCCAATATGTGATGCCAACTAGAAGTATATGCTAGACTGTTTGAATTGCTATGTTACTGTCCACAATGATACCTTACTGTTTTGCAGTAACAAAATCTTACACATTTATGGCTTTGATTACACAGAGATATTATGAATATGGTCATTTAAAATCAATCTACTCAGCGTATAAAATTGAGATGAATTAGAATTTATACCCACAAGCACCAAGCCTGAAAATGCAACATCAAATTTAGTCATGGTTTTTTAATATGAGTATTACTGAAGTTTCTTAAATAAAAATAACATTCATAGAGTAAAATGGATAAATTGGAGGACAAATTAAAAATCCACTTTAAAAATAGTGCTTTGTAATGCCTCCTATATTCATACTCCCTGGGAAAATCTTCTGCGGCTCACGGGTTTTGCTGAGTGAACTATGGATGCTCTGCTTCTGGCTTCCCAGTCTATAGATGGCAAGAAGCATACAACCTAGTATAGGGGTGAAAGTAAGAATAGTAGACTTTGAAATTATGCCATATATGTCCAATGATGTCATCCCCGTACAGGGATTTTATACGGGGCATTAAATACCAGTATATAGTTTCATCAGTGATCTTATAGCTAAAATGGATATAATAATACAAACATCACAGAGTTGTTTTAACATTTAAATAAAGTAAGGTATCACACAGAACATCACTGTCCCACTGAGGAATGTAGGCTATGTGTGTTCGTCTAGACTTTCTTACCTGCTCTATGACTCATTCACACACCGGCCCCCAAACACTCACAATTCAAAATGATCTTTCAGCAAATATGACATGCCAGGGACTTTTAAGTCTCCTTCAAAACCCTCCGATGCCATGAGTTTGCCCTAGACAAATGGACCCCATTTAAACAAGAAGGGGGGATTCAGGGGAAAAAGAAATCACATGTGCTTGAGTTAGAAGATATGGGGTTAGACAAAATTAAATAGCTTATTCATATAGGAATTTAAGAACTGTGAATTGTGAATATTTATGAAGGGTTATAGTGTTACCTAATTTTCCCAGTTTACAGGATCACAAAGACTTTTTTTTTTCACAGAAGATGACACTATAGCTCATAGAACTCAGCCTGGGAACTGTGGCTTCCAATGTAAGTCCTTAACTCCTGAACACAAAATCCTTGCCAATATTGCCCAGTTCTGCCTTATTATCTTCCCTTTTCTTCACCCCAGGTGTGTAAACTGCTCCGCATTTCCACAACTTCACCTTCTTGTTCATGATGTTCAATCTGCTTGGCATGCCCCGCCCTCTCCTACCCGCCACACCAACCCTTCCCGGCACACGAGAAGCTAGAGCTGGTCACTCAAGACACCGAAAAAACTCACGCTTTTCTTTTCTGATTTTTTGTATATTCCAGACAGAATTATTTCTTGTTGTTTCCTCTATACCATAACTGGACATTGAATCTATCTAGCACATTTCATGGGTAGAAAATCATTCACTTATGGCTATTTTCCTTACTAGAATGGGACCTTCTCAGAGGCAAGCACTGACTCTCATTCCTCTTTCAGTGGCCAGCACTCAGGACAGTTGCCGCTCCACACAGTATCTTCTCAACCCTCACTAATTAAATGAAAGAATAACATGATTGAATTTGAGTGGCACAAAACATAGAAGTCAGATTTTGACTATCAGTGATTGACATCTGGAGAGTGGAAATGGAAAAGAGAATATAGTAAGACCTGACTGCGTAATGGGGAAGGGATTTTCAAGAAGTTGTAAGTGTGTCACTGAAATAGCTGGCTGTTGGAAGCGGGCTGAACAGAGAAAGAAGTAATTAAAGAGATAATGAGATGAGAGAAATACAGGAAGTCAAAGCATTCATAAATCAATGAGGACTCAGAGAAGGTTCAGTAGGTCCCAAAACCATAAAGATAAAGCACATGAGGTGACAAATATTATTTTTTAAGGTTTAAAATTTAGAAATGAAGGTAGGAATGCAACAGGCCTATATAAATAATCTGGAGAAGCCACAGAAGTTAGGGCTAATCAGTGAGAATCGGAGGAGAGATGAATTCCAGCTCAGTCCAAACAAGAATTACCCAGGCTAGATGGGAAAAACAGGGTGGACATGTAAGTCATTGAAGGTGGTAAGATGCCAAGGTAAGAAAAACCATACATACCTATATGAGTATATAATGAAGAAGAGAAGTACCTTGTGATCTAAATACATAAATTAGTATGGAAGTAAAGAGATGGTCCTAGAAATCAATAGATATTGTCAACAGGAAGACAAAAATAAAAGAGAATTGTATGAACCTCTAAAAGAGATGTTTGTTAACGGTGGCAAGGAGCATGCTATTAAGCTGCTTTCTTCTTCAGGTTTGATGAATTACACGAAAGAGGAAAATAATTCAATTTGAGGACTTTCTCAGTCAAAGGGAAAAAAGAAGCTTAACGGGTGAAGCTTCTTTGAGGAGGCGAGAAAAGAGCCATGGAAACAACGTCCAAAAACACAACAAAATCTTAGCAGGTTTGTGTGACGATGGCAGATTTACTTAGATGAAGTTGAAAATGCCTCGGTATTCTGTATCAAAATGAAGAACCCCCAGATTAATATTTTTGCCAATAAAAGTATGGTGCAGAATGGCAGAAAAAGTATTTATTCTAATACTTAATGATTTTTAATAATTTAATCGTTACTAATTTTTATTTGTTATTTTAATTTGTATATTGCTTTAAAGCTCAGGTCCTTAGATTCCTTGAAATATCTGAGCTTATCAAAAAGTTATTTATAAAAATCTTTTATCATAAATTTAGGATAGGCATTGAAAAATTGGGAAATGTTCCAGGTAAATATAATGAGAATTAGGACAATCCAGGAATCAATGTTACATGAAAAATGCTTTTGAAGTATGTATGTATAATGTAAAAGAGAAAAACCTTAAGAGGGGGCATAATATGTATTATTGCATATTTAAATAGCTTTCCTGGGAGAAAGATCTGACTTTTGCAGACTCCCAGAAGGTAGAACAGAAACTGATCTGTGGCAGCCTCATTCCTGTAGGCAGATTTTGGCTTGATAAAAAGAACATTTTCGACAAGTAGCGCTAAATAACAAATTGACTGTCTTGTGAAGTAGTTGGCTTCCTAAAGGGAGCATTTATACAACTAACAAAAGTGCCAAAATATTAGGATTTTATTATTATATATGAGTCTCGCATTGGGAGATGGTTAGACTGCTAAAGTCCTTTCAAACTCAGCTCTAGGTTCAATAGTGGTGTATATATAGGGGTCTGTTTTAGATTTTAAACAAAATTAAATCAAGTCACAGACTTTAAGAAGCAAAGTACATATTTTATAAGCTCCATTTTATTTTAGTGAAATGTTTAAGCAGGTTGAAGTATAAATAAGTTGTTTTGAAAGATACTTACTTGATTTTTAAAAGAATGCTTTCCTCAACCATCCCTGGTTCCTAAAAGAATAAAAAATATGAGTGACTGAGATTTGTTAAATGAACTTGGAGGAAATCAATTTATGATTCATTTAAATGAATTTGCAAGAGGTTGACTAATGTTTTCATATTTTCTGTCTAGACTGGAAGCTTAAAAAGCACACCTGTGATTCCGGAAGCCTCTGATAAATCATGTCTGGGAAGACAGTTTTACAGGAAGAATAAAATCTCAATGCCCACAGTACCCACAACTGTGAATCTAGAGACTAGGGATGCTGAGAGACATCATTGTGTTAGGGACCCACGTGCTATTCACATGTGACTCCAACAGATCTTCCAAAGAGCCTTTGGCCTTTGCACCAGTACAGAATGTATATTCCAGAAGTAATTCAGGGAGGGGTAATTGTGGGAAGAAAAAGAAGTGTGAGCCATCTGTTAGTTTCCACTCCTTAAAATCTCACCACCCTTCTTCAGAAATCAGTTCCAAGGACCCTGATTCTTTCTTTCCTCCCCTGCCACCAACGTTTGAGGTTTTGTTACTCTCCCACTTTAATATTTGAGAAAGACTGGTATTCAAGTAGTAATATTGTGTGTATTTATTGTGTTTTAAGCTAAAATGCAATACAGTTTTTTTCTTTAACACCTCATGGAGTGCTTACTGATTTATTCATTTATTGGAAAACTGTTCATTTTAATTTTGCCACAATATAGAAAGTAATAAAATAACACATTCGGTAATTTAAAATATTAGTAGTGATCTTTAAACTTTGTTTTTTAGCAGTTTAACAATTATATCAAAGAAACTGTATTGTTTTCCCCAATACGTAATCCAAAATCTGAGCATCTCTGGTTAAAATAGCAACAAGGAGTCTGAATTTTACCTACTCTACCTCCCCATGGCCCTGACTTTGAATTACCTATAGTTCCAGAGGAATCTCTGTGACTTATTTAATAAAAGAGATGGGTAGGTAAATAACTAATACAATCCAAGGCAGCAATTGGGAATAGAGACAAATGAAATATTAAAATCTACTAGAAGTAGTTGAACAGACATCACAGAAGAATGGATATTTGCATTGTACGTTGAAAAGCAAGGAAAGTTTGACTAAAACTATGAAAGAAAAAAATGGAGGGAGAATGTAAGTGAAGGAAAAGTTTGAGGAATATTCACAAGAGCATAGAAGTAGAAGTGTGTTTTAAGAACATAGCACAAAGGTAGAACCCTTTGAACATAGCACAAGAACCCTTGGTTCTTGTTTCTTCAAAGATCTCCATTTCCCCCTCGCTCCATAATGATCATTTGGCTGAGAATGAGCTAGCACTGCACAGATTCACAGGTGGTAAAAAAAACCCTTCACCTCAACTCGGAGTAAGCTTTCCATTCAAAGAGGAAGCTCAGAGAAGTATATTAACTACAGGCAATGTGAATATAAACACACAGGCACTGATAACTCAGTTGCAAGAGCCATGCAGAGGTAAAGATTCCTTCAGCCTTCCCAATTTGCTTTGCTCACTTTTCTGTCACAGTTTCTACTCTCATAGACATGGAAACTTCCCCAAATTGATAAATCCGAGAGAGTAAAAGATAACCAGATCACAAACCACTCTGAGCTTTTTGCCTCTAGTATCAAAGAAAGAGGTTGGGTTAGGAAGTCATGAATGTCCTTTCAAGTTATAACATTTTTGATTCTATACATATACATGTAGTCTGCACATATCCTTTCTGTCACATGGAACTTTCTGCCCCAAGGAACTTTCAGGTTTCAGGGGTTTGGGGACCTTTTAGGACTAGTCTTAACTCAGGCGCCACATAGATTAGCTCCACTTAGAACCAACCATGCAGGTCTGAATATCCACTCTCCTGGTAGGTCGGACCCCACACACTCAAAAATATTTTTGTGCCACATGCTAATGCTCAGTGTTGGGAAGGAAAATGAGAGCTGAACTATGCAGAATAATATGGATATGCTGATCCAGCTCCTTAATTAGAAAGTCCTGGAAGGTTGCAGAGCACTAGGATTAATCAGTTAAACAATCCATACAAACCGAATCTCCAATAATTTTCCACTTCCTACACATAAGGGCATCTATCTTCTCTCACACATGTTAAATGTCATCAAAACTATTTGGATAATATCATAATGGGAATAATAAATAAATAACTTGGTCTTAATGAATAGCAGTTGACTGGACTATTACACAACAGGCTCTTACACAAAGGCACTGGATAATCTGTTTATAGAAAAGATCATCGACTTCAGAAAAGTCTTATGTAGAAACATTTGTAACATATAGAAGAGGTCACATAGAAATCTTCATTCAGTAAATCTCAGTAGTCAAAATACTTGTGTATATCTTGAACTTTCTGACTCTGAGGGTTTTAACCAACTTTGCCTTATGTTCTTCCATCTTGTACATTGGTAATGATAAATATTCCTGGGAGAGATATTTAAATTGCGCTGCAAAAAACAAAGAAAGCTTTTCTAATCAAACAAACCACACTATAAACATGCTCTTGGAATTAAACTAAGCAAATTTTATAGAATTGTTGGATTAAACTAGCCTTTAATTATATCAGAACTATTAGCTCTGTGGTGATTAAATTATAGGTTGTCAGTATTTCCTTTTAACTGCTTACATTTAGTAATTAATAACTTGATCAGGAAATTTTACTTTCAGCTAAGTCTTGATATGGAATGGCCATAATCTAATTATGAAAGCAGTCACAACAACCTCAACTAAGACATGGAGAGCCAAACGGAATTTTCTAGGAACTCCGCTTCTATGCCTTTTTCAGTGGCATCCACTTCAGATTTGTGTTGCTTAATTGTAGATCATCAGTACTTAGCAGAGATTGTGTTCATACGTCGTTCCTATGAAATCAAGTTTAAAATAACTCACACATGTAAGTTTGTTTTGTTTCTTTAACATTTTGTACACAAAAATGGTAAGTTAGTCACACAGTGAAAATACACTACACACAGGGTGATTATAGAGAAAAATAAATGATCGATTTATTGTTTCAAAGTCACAATCAATGCACTGGTTTTTTAATGAAGAAATGGGCTTTGAAACTTTTGTTTTTTAAAAAAACAATCACTGAAAGAAGTCAGCATGATATTTAGAATAGATCACTATGGATTTTAAAGCAGAGCCTATTTTAAATGACAGAATTCTTCCAAACTATTGTGTCTTTCTAGATAATACATATTTTCAATTGCTTGTGAATATATGGATAAATTATATCCTCCCAATTAGAGTGAAATATTGACTGAATATTTTTAACTGGCTTTAGTAAGGATTAGATTAAATAACGAATAACAGAAAAACACAGCTATGTCCAGAGGCAGGGGACATTTTTCAACTTCTCTTCCTCATTGCCACATAATGAAGAATGCCTTATGGTGTTATTGAGTTCTGCCTTATAGAAATATTGACTGTCTTAGAGCCACGTGTATACTTTCCTACTGTAACATATAGATGGTGACTTAAATACCTACATCTTACAAATTTGGTGGTTAAATTTTAAATATGGCTGCCCCAGACTCTAAAGCTATATAGTTAATTCAAAAAATCGAGTGAACTGCCCTGAGTCATTCATTGGATGTCCCCTCTGTACGGAAATGTAGAGTTGGTGCTCTCTTTCCGAAGTTTGCCGAAGTTTCTTGGTCATGTAGTTCAGTAACTTAGCGATTTGGGGGAATTAATTAAAGATGGTAAAGAGAAAACCCCAGGAAGATGTTGTGAAGTATCCCATGCTAAAAAGATTATGTGGTTTAGGCTTGACAAATGTGAAGTGACATCTGCCGGGCCCTTTTGTAAAAACAGATAAAGGAACTGGTTCATCAAGGAGAAAAGGAATCCTTACCGGGAACCAGTGAGAGAAACAAACACGTCCTCTAAACAGAAGCAGAGCTAAGCAAATGATTCACACATATTGCTCTTGGGAGATGAAAGGGAATGGTTTTTAATTCATTTATGTAGACCACAGATAAGGAATCTTCTAGATCAAAGCCTAGCAACATAATGGAAACTAGCTGAATACAACTTAGATCTAAAGACATCTGTCAAGGGTTTGATGTGCAAAAATGGAATACTCTGGCTGTACTAGACGATCTTTAAAGACTTGCAGCTCTATTGTTGTGTAATACTATATTACAAAATAAGAACTAAAAGGACCTATACCCTTCATGTCAGTAATTGCTAATGGGGAAAAGAAGTGTGCCCTGCCTATCCATGTAAAACTGGGCTACGGCAAATGGCTAGGGTATAAGTATTTTTGAATTATGTGAGAATGCCCAATGTTAAATCATTTTAGTCAAGAATTCATGAGTTTTAATGTGCAAAGGTGATAATTATTGAAGAAAATGTTTACTATTTTAATATTAAACGAGTGATTGAGTCTATTAAAGTCCATTAAATTTTAACTACTAGGCTTATATCTTTATACTATTATCCTCATTTTATTTCAATTGTTTGTTTTTTTATGTTTTTTTTTTTTAATTTGTAGCAGGAATCCTATTAGTAGCGTTACCTAGCAGAGAATTAATTGGTAATGTTGTTTTGTGAAGACTCATTTGAGTTGTCTGCCATAGTGATGAAAGTGTAGGGCCCATGGGCCCATTATTCCAATCAAAGAATAAATAACGTTAAAGAGATAGATTTTCCTTGTTCTCTGAAGAATCACTTAATCTGTTACCCTTGGGTATGTAAATGTTTCACCTCGCAGTGCTATTGTCTTCTCAGAAGCATATGAAAAAAGTGATTTTTGTTTTAAGGGACATTTTTGAAAAGCTGCTCTGCTCAAGGGTGGCATAAGTTAGGTACTTAGAAAGATCTGGCCCACAAGGAAGGCCCCAGGATATTTTTATGAGAGGACCTTGGAAGACACTAGGGAAGAGCTAGAGCTTTAAAGGGATAGACTGGACCTTTGGATTTCCTGCTTCAAGGGGTTTAAATGCTGCAGCTTAGAGACAGGCTAGAGAGCGGTATTTTTAGTGCATAAGGGGCAGGGTAGGTGTTACAATCACAAGTCCAAAGATGCTAGACTGATACATTGGTATTACCTGAGTGATGGGCACTGGAGGGCTCGCTGCATCTAAAAGGGGCAGCTGCTTATTTTTGCCAGGAGGATGTGTTCTTGCCTGAACTACCAGAAATTTCCAGGGGAGTACTCTGTTTTTAAATAAAACCAACAAATATAAAACTTTATCAAAACACCATGAAGGCCATACCAAGCAAATCTGCAGGCATGGACTCAGCTCAGACTGGCTGGTATACAATGCCTAGTACAAAGGACATTTGGCTACAAATAGACTGTCTCCTCAACTGGACCGTGTGCTCCTGGAGGGAAGAATCTTGCCTATAATATCCAAAACAAAACAAAACACAACCAACCAAACAAAAAAAAAAAAAAACACCAAAAAACATTCCCAGTACCACAGCAGGTACTTAACACAGAGTTTCAATCCACACAAAAGTCTGTTCATATAATTTTGCCATCACTAAACAGTTCACTTGTAGGGGAATTATGGAGGAATCCACGAGGTTCCTGATTTTCAGAGCCCACAGGGACCTGTGTTGCACTTGGTCACTTGAAGACTTGGATGCAAGCTTGAAGACAGATGGAGGTTCAAGTTCCCTGCCACAGCCAGAATTTCCTTTCTACCCCATTTCTGTCCTCATGTTATCTTCACTCACATTCACTCTACTGTTGTGGGAGGCGATGGTTTGTGGGGCTGACTGATAAAAACCTGGGAAGCCTCCATGGGGTGGGCAGAAGGAGAGTGGGAGGTCACATGCCTTGGGTAAGCCCCTTCCTTACCTTCCATTTGATTGAAAATTGAAATAAAAAGTCTTTTCCAAATGCTAGTCTAGCTATCTCTGGAGTCCATGCTTAGAAGTCTCAATATCAGCTATTAACGATGACTTGGCCTACAGCGAGGCAGAGGAAGTGAGGAGGGAAAATGCCTGGATGCATTCTTGCCTGGAGCTTGTGGACAAGCGCACAAACTACTAAGCCTGAGTCCTAAGGAGGCAAAGCTTGTACAAGTCAGTTAGGAATCTTTGGTCTGGCGCTCTGGAAATAGACTCCACTTCTGACTGTGTAAATCTGCTGATCAATTTTCAAACAACTTTTCATAATAACTAAGTAAGATTTCTGTAAAGACTGCTGCTCATTAAAAAGTTTGGTTAAGCTGAAAGTTTTCTGTTAGAATAGGATATATTAAAATTTAAAAAATGCACGAATTTAACGTTTGTCTGAGTTGTCTTTTTTCCTATCACATTATGCACTTTCCCTCAGTGATATTCTTTACTCCTGTGGGTCCTGTTTCTGTCTGTATGCTCGTGACAGCCTCTATTCCATAGACCAAACCACACACTAGATAGTTCTTGACCCGCATGTATCCACGTGGCTCATTTTTGTTCACTCTTCAGACTGACATTTAGCAGCACTTTTCCTAATGGACCTTCTCTGGCCTTCTTAACCCTGGTTCTGATATCCTTCCTACGTATTTATGTTTTATCCTGTATTTACTTCTCTCACAGAATATACCCCGTTCTTGTGTTCCATCAGTCAATAATTATTAAATGCTAGGTACGTGGAATATAAAAGTGAATAATAGCACAGATAAGATCTGTGCTAAGAAGTAGTCCAGTATAGAAGATAATTAAGTAAGCACCACAAGAAGGAAAAAGTTACAACAATAATAATCACTATAAAAAAAAGAGACACGTGGTACAATGACAGAATGAAATATGTATATTTGAAATAGCCAGGAAGGTCAGGGAATGGAATTTAATAAGGATGAGTATGAATATGAGTGTGAATATGAGTATGTGTTGGGGACCGCTCTGTATGGTTTTGGAGATTGCAGCCCTGTGAGAGCAAGGCCTGAAAGGGGCTAGTAAGTCTCCCTGGAAAACCAGGTAACGCAGGTGACAGACATGACCTGACTCTAACAAGGAGGGTTTCCGTGGGAATCAGGCCCTGAAATGTATATCGTTTCCTTTGAAGCTCGCTCCATATTGTGATAGCTCTGTCAAAGTAAACTGTATGTTTAAGTTCAAGACATAAGGAGTGAACTCCTCATCTCATGAAACACATCTTAAAGATCATCTGGCATCAGCATGACTCACAGACCCTGACCTATGACAAATCTCTGTGTTCCTTCAATTGTCTATAGATAATACCTATTTTTGTATGACTATAGCCTTTTGACACTGATTGATTAGCTATCTATGTATACTATGTACACCTACACATACCATTCCCGATAAAAGCCATTTGGGAGAAGGGCTCTGGGCACTCCCTACTAAAGGGAATTGCCATCCCCTTTCCTGCCGGAACAACAAGATTGTGTTCAGGATGACATTTCTCATCTGTGGTGGCCGGGAGAGCTCTGCTGGATGGATTTCCTCCCACAAGTATGAGTGTGAATATGAGTATGAGTTACTTGGACAAAGGGGAAGAAATAGAGTTTGTAGCAGATAGACCAGTATGTCGTGTTCTTTTATAAGTACTGATTTATTTATTAGTTTCTCTCATTACACTGGGAACTACTGGGGAGTAGGGATATTACCTTATTTATAACTGTATTGCCACTGCTTTAAAAAGTGCCCAGCATATAGTAGTTGCTCAATAAACATATGTTAATTCAAGGCAACGTCTATACCCAAGTGGCAGCTAAATGATGAGTCCTACCAACAGAAGTCTACAACACTGCTCCAGGCCAGCATTTATGGCAGTGTCATCTGCGAACAACCCTCAGAGTTCTACCTCAGATCCACTGAATCAGAATTGCTGTGGGCAAAATACGAAAATATGCATTTTTAGAAGTGCCCCCCCAAACAGTGTTTAAGTATGCTGATTTTTTGAGAGTTGGTCTGAGATAAGAAAATGGCGGTACCTTGCATTTAATTTGAATCAGGAACTTTGCCAATGGCTGGGTAACCAGACAAAAGGTCCATTTACCTCGGAAAGGTGAGGGAGGATGTCAACAGAGTCCCAACCACGTGGGCTACAGATTCATGGCAGAGTTCTCTATCAGACAATGAAATGACAAGCCACAACCCTATTAGTCATCAATAGCGAACATTTATTGAGCACATACAGTATGCCAGGCTCTATGCTGAATTATTTGTATGAATTATGTGCTCTTAAACATCACAACTACCCTACAACATAACATTTTTACTATCTCCAATAACAAGATGAGGAAACCAAGGCACAAAATTATTCACTAAACTGCCCATGACCACATGGTAGGAGAGAGTGTTAAATGAAGTCAGGCAATAGGCTGCAATCCTTCAGCTGAAATCACTGAGAACCTTCCACACCTACAGACTCAGCTCTGCTTAGCAAAGTAGAAACTGACAAAATAGGAGACCACCCTGGATCAGCAGAACCTCCTAGTAATACTTGCATTACCAGAGGGGGACACACACTAGTTCAGCTTTCAGAATTGAGGGGGGTGGAGCAGTACCTAAAGTGCCTGGTCTATTGAACCCTTACATAACTGCTCATAGCAGTTCTCTCTTCAGAGATCTCACTCTTGAACTGTCTAACGCTGAAATGACAATGCCCCCAGTGGGGCAGGTATCCAAATGCTGGCTCCTCTTGGGTCTTTACTATTGAACAGTTCCCTCAAGCTGGACATCAGCTCCATTTTGTCCTTTCTACACTCCTCAACGCCCACCAAAGGAAGACTGTAGCCTCTTACTTCTGAAACTCTTGATCCAAGGGAGATATTGGCAACACAGGCTAAGACCAGCTCTCTTATGTGAGAAATCTGTACTGTTTCCCAAACCAACAAGTAACAGTAAGGGTCTCATGCCCTGCTAAACCACAGATCTCTCTCCAGTTCTCCCTTCTTCCGATAAGCTTATTGCTACCAGGGGAAAAAGATATCAGTCTTGCCCTGGCTGGTGTAGATCAGTGGATTGAGTGCCAGCCTGCAGCCAAAGGATGATTTTATGCATCCTCAAATGTACATATTTGGAGTCTTTGAACAAGAGGAGAAAGAGATCAACAAAAATATATGTAAAAAGAAATAACCCTGCCCTGGTTGGTGTGGCTCAGTGGATTGAGTGCCAGCCTGTGAACGGAAGGGTGGAGAGTTCAATTCCCAGTAAGGGCACATGCCTGGGTTGCAGCCCAGGTTTCCATTTGAGAGCACCTGAGAGGCAACCACACATTGATGTTTCTCCCCCTTTCTTTTCCCTTCCCTCCCCCTCTCTCTAAAAATAAATATATTTTTTAAAAAGTTGTCAGTCTACCTCCCTTTTTTACATTTTAATTTTTATTTATTTTTAAAATTTTATTTTAAATTTACAGTTGGCATTCAAAATTATTTTATATTAGTTTCAGGTGTATAGCATAGTGGTTAGACAATCATATATTTTATAAAGTCATCCCTTTGGTATTTCCAGTACCCACCTGGCACTATACATAGTTTTTCCAATATTGTTGACTATATTCTTTATGCTGTATTTTACATCTCTGTGACTATTTTGTAACTACTAATTTGTACTTTTTAATCCCTTCACCTTTTCATCCAGATACCCAACACTCCTCCCTTCTGGCAACCATTAGTTTGTTCTCTGTATCTGAGTCTGTTTTTATTTTGTATGTTCATTTATTTTATTCTTCAGATTCCACATATAAGTGGTGTCATATGGTGTTTGTCTTTCTCTGTCTGACTTATTTCATGAAGCATAATACCCTCTAAATTAATCTATGCTGTCACAAATGGTAAGATTTCATTCTTTTTTATGGTCAATAGTCCACTGTATATATGTATACCATTTTTTTATCCACCCATCTGTTAATGGGCACTTGGGTTGCTTCCATATTGTGGCCTTTGTAAATAATGTTGCAATGAGCATGGGGGTGCATATATTCTTTCAATTTAGTGTGTTGGGTTTCTTTGGATATATAACCAGAAGTGGAATCACTGGGACATAAATTCCATTTTTAATTTTCTGAGGGCCTTCCATGCTGTCTTCCACAGTGGCTGCACCAATCTGCATTCCCACCCACAGTGCGTGAGGATTTTCTTTTCTTCACATCTTCACCAATACTAGCTGTTTGTTGATTTATTGATGACAGCCATTCTGACAGCTATGAAGTAATAGCTCATTGTGGTTTTAACTTGCATCTCTCTGATGATTACTGACATTGAGCATTTTTTCATATGTCTATGGGCCATCTGTATGTCCTCTTTGGAAAGTGTCTGTTCAGGTCATCTGCCCACTTTTTAACTGGATATTTTTTTTAGTGTTGAGTTATATGAGCTTTTTATAAGTTTTGAATATTAACCCCTTATCAGATGTATCATTGGTGAATATTTACTCTCATTCTTCAGTAGGTTATCTTTTCATTTTGTGATGTTCTTTGCAGTGCAAACATTTAAAATTTGCCATAATCCCATTTGTTTATTTTTTTCTTTTGTTTCCCCATCTGATTTATTTCAGTTAGCATAATACTGTCTAGGTCTGAGGGGATATATCAGAAAAAATATTGCTAAGAAAAATGTCAGAGATTTTACTGCCTGTGTTTTCTTCTAATTTTATGGTCTTAAGTCTTACATTTAAGTCTTTAATCCATTTTGAGTTTATTATGGTATATGGTGTAAGAAGGTGTTCTAGTCTCACTTTTATGCATGTACCTGTTCAGTTTTTTGTCATCATTTATTGAATAGACTGTATTTACCCCGTGTGTGTTCTTGCCTCCTTTGTTATATATTAATGGACCATATAGGTGTGGGTTTATTTCCAGGCTCTTTATTCTGTTCCATTAATCTATGTGTCTGTATTTATGCCAGTTCAGGTCTCGCTTTCTTACCACGTCCTTAGTCTTTTATAAGTGATTGTCTCAGAACATTCCTCTTTAATATTGAGGATTGAAAACTGTCCCCCCCTCTCAGCCTCTCTTCATGGACACCACTCTCCCCAAAGGCTAATGATTATTTTTCTCTCTTTTGCTATATTTTTACTTTAGCTGCCAGGAGAGGAGGTAAAGTTGATTATTGGCAATAAGGTTAGCTATCTAATTAAGTAAGACCTGCAATAAGGTAGCTAACCCTGACTGTTATAAGCTCCTTGAATGTAGGACAGAAATTTTAGAAACTTTTCTTGTTAGCTTTTGGACTTAACAGAAATCCAAGTAAAAAAGCAAAAATCTCACTTGACATCCGTTTACAAAAGTTTATCTTGTGAAAAACGTGCAACAGACTGACAGTGACCAGAGAGGACGGGCGAGGGGAATAATGGTGGAAAGAAAGGGAAGGGATTAGAAAAGAACATGTATGAATGACCCATGGACAGCAGTGTAGGAATCGATTGTGGGAGCTGGGGGTGTGATGAGTGGAGGAGGGCAAAGGGGGAAAAATTGGGACAACTGTAATAGAATAACAATAAAAAGAGAAAAATAAAAAATGCCTCACCGTCTTATTATACCCCATTCTTTATCAATGTATGGGGTTCTAGAATTTTATGGTGATAAAAATATCGATATTGTATGCATTGACATTTTATATGCCTATCTTTATTTTGTCTTTATTTCCTAAGTACGAACCCATCTATGATGATAAGCACGTGTTATTGGAGAAAAGTTGCACCCAATCTTTTATTGCCAGCCAAGAGCTCCAATTCAAAGCTGCCACGAATTTAAGTACTAGGCCACATTCCCGGATTGCCTTCACTCTCCTTGAACATGGAAGCGGGTGAGGGGCAAGCTCTAATGAAATCAAGTCAAAATGAATAAGAACAAAGCCACTGTGAGTGTGGCCTGAAAACAGACCTCTTTTGGTGGGATGCCTTGGCTTAAAAAAATTGTCTCCTCCAATATCACTTCTCCTTTCAAGGTCAGTTCACATCCAATAATTAACCTATATGAAGTACAAAGTCCAGCCTCATTGCTCCAGCTCAGGATAATTTGAAGAATGGCCCCAGATCAGCACTCCCTAAGTGTTGGCTGAGGCCTTCTTTGGGACCACATCACAGCCCGGCTCCTTTCTCTGCCCAGTCCTGCTTCTGTCACATCCCGTCTTCCGAGTCGACCCCGGGAGCACTTCCTGATAAATATCCCATGTTCATTTCTCTGGAGCTCCCGGGGAACCCAGCCTGAGATATGGTCAAACTGATGAAGTTGTATTGATTTCACAAGTTCTTTTGTTTAAATTCTTAAGGAAATATTATTTAAGGAAATGGTTTACAATGTAAGTTAAGATGGCAATATTATTTATTTATTTTACTCTTTCTTTTCATTGAACTTATTGGGGTGACATTGGTTAATAAAATTATACAGTTTCAGGCCTATGAGTCTATCGCACATCATCTGTGGATCGTATTGTGTGTTCTCCACCCCAAGTCAAGTCTCCTTCCATCTCCATTTATCCCCCTTTACCCTCTTCTTCATTCTCCAAAATGAAAAGTTTAGTAGTTAGGTTTAGGATCTGAAGAATATTTGGTTTAGATTTAAACTATCCCAAAAGGAATTATGAGAAATGGAAGAATTAGATTATTTTTAAATGCATTTTGTATAATTTCTATGACCCGTTGCTTTTATGTTATTTGTGTGTTTTTAAAGAAAAAGGTATTATATATGTATTCTATCAAATAAATTAAAGGATTATTTCCTGATAGAAAAAACAGAATAACACGAATGAAATAAGAAACAGAAGAACATCTAATGCTGGCTCAGGGGAGGGAGCAGACTTGCTAATGAGAGTTGCAGCTTTATGCTGAGATCCACAACACAGAGCCATTGGGAGATCACTGTCTCTCTCATTTGATTGAACACACAGTTAGGAAACCGTGCAAGTATATTGGAATGACCTCTTTTTCTAGCTACATTTTGCATGGAGGAAGTAAGCCACATCTAGGAAGAAACACATGCTGTTTGAACATTTGTATTTATCCATCAGAAGTTTTCATTAACTCTGGCCAAGTAGATCTCACAAAGTTATTTCAATGGCACAAAGAAAAATATTTTTAAGTAAAAAGAAAAAATATATTTCTAAGTAGAGGTATTGCTATAATAACATATAGGCTGAGTTTTCAGAGGCTATATTACAAAGTTGACATTACATCACACACAATATTGCCCCATGTCTCAAAAAAAGGAAGAAATTTGCTTAGCCTATGTGTTTATTTCCAGTCATTTGGAATTTTACAAATAGACAGAATCATATAAACTTACAATTATACATAC
>PVKM010013099.1:0-30736 GCA_004027735.1 Carollia perspicillata
GGCTCGCCTACCATTAGAGAAAAGTCTCTAGTGCACTTTTCAACAGACTCTCTGACTCTCCTGTGAGACTGGGAGCTTCTCCTACTGCGGCAACCCCAGCCATAGCCCACAGTCCCCTCTGAGTCCCCTTAAGTCAGCCCCTCCCATGCAGCTCCTGAGCTGGGCAGCCAGCCCCGTTTCCAATGCGAAACATTATTTTTAACTGTGAACTATTAGAAGATATCCTACCCAGCATGGAGAATGAAACAATGAGGTCAATTATTACCATTTGATTCAACATTGTATTAGGAGTCACCAGTGCAATAAGTCAAGAAAAATAAAAGTATAAGAATTGGAAAATTCTATGTAGAGTATTTAAGGAATCTGAAGACAAATTATTAAAATTAATATTAAAATTCAGCGACTTTGCAAGGTCACTAAAGACAAAGTCAATATAAAATCTTAATTGTATTTCTCTATATCTTGAATGAGTAATTGAAATTTGAAATATGAAGAAAACGAAAGAGCATCAAGGGTACTGTTTTGATAAAACAGTAAATTTCTAGGAATGAAATGCAAACCTCTAACCAGAATGCTGGCAAAATTGTACTGAGGGAAATGTGAAAAAACCTAAATAAGTGGAGGGAAATATTTCGTTCATGGATTGAAGGACTCAATGATATATGACTTCCTTAGAGGTGAGAGGAAGAAGTAAATATTTTTAAAGATAGGCAGATGTGGGGAAAAGACATTAGATGCTTCATGCATCCAATTTGAATAATCCCAGATCAGTATAGGATTTGTAGAGTATTCACGAAGTGTCGGAACTTGAAATTTTAGAGATGAATAAGATACACTGCACACCCTTGAAACCTCAAGGAGTATGATCATGTATGTGTGTGTGTACAGGGGGGGCAACCACTTAACACAAATGCAGTATAAAACACAGTGGGGTTAGTGAAGCTAAACAGAGTGCATATGGTGCTGTGGAAGCACATGAGAGAAGGGTGCATTTTACCAGGCATTGAAGGGGTCCAGAAGAAGATAATAAAATGACATTTATTCTGGTCTTTAATAGGTGAATCAGGATTTTCCAAGTGGGTAGCATGTGTGTATATTATTGTGCACATGTAGGGATTTGACTCAGAAGGGTGAGGGAATACCAAGCAGAGGTATTTGCAAGAAAATTTCTAGCTTGTTCAGGGACTGTATCTGTGTTACTAAGACATAGGCAAGGAATATTTTAATGGCTTCAGATATGGTTAGAAAGGTGGGCTCTATGGTTCATTGTAAAGAGTATCTAGTGCTATTAATGAAAATTTCTATCTATGGGATACTTTTCAAATTGGAGTGTACATAAGAACTGCTGTACTGTGGTTAACATGCAGATTACAAGGCCCTGCCTCCAGAATTCAGATTCAGTAGATCTGAGGGCTCAACTTGACCTTGATGGCTCATG
The DNA here is from genome assembly GCA_004027735.1 of Carollia perspicillata. Classification (NCBI taxonomy): domain Eukaryota; kingdom Metazoa; phylum Chordata; class Mammalia; order Chiroptera; family Phyllostomidae; genus Carollia; species Carollia perspicillata. The sequence continues at coordinate 1,439 of PVKM010013099.1, forward strand.
AACAGCCGTGTGAGAACTGCACTTACAGGCAATTTTCCAAGCAGGCACCACACCAATCACCCCCGGCACAGGTGTGGAGAAGGAATTGGGGGTGGGAGACAGCATGGGCGTCCGAGACAAGAAAGAGAATGGAAGAATTATCGTAACATCTCAAGTGAGAGATGACTTGAACGACCCAATTCTCTTGCAACTCATGTTTTTGTGGGTCCGGCGGCTCCCTTAGTGGAGGATGCCCTAAGAGTGGGAAGCTAACTCTTTTGGTGTTGTGTAGCCTCCAGTGCCCAGCATGGTGCCCTGTCATCCTATCCTATACTGTTTCTCTTGAGTAAATGAAGGATTGGGCCTGCCCAGCTTGGCAAACTTCTAGAGGCATATGTATTTTATTTCATTGGATTCTCCAGCTCCTCCTCATTTCTCTTCCCTTATCTTGGATTTGGTGACAACACCTTCCAGGTGACACTGCCCCCAGGTGTCCCTGACCCTTGCCAGGCTCACTTGGGCCTGTCCTGGCCTGTTCTATGCTATTGAGTTTCTCTGTCTCTTTGTGTCTGTCTCTGTCTTTAAAAGTTTTCCTGCATGGGTTTCCCCCCGTGGAACTGGTCAGCCAGTGTCTCCAGAGCACTCTTATGTCAACTGCATCCTGCCGGGCAACATGCTCAGATGCAACAGTGATGGAAGAACGAATAAATCTGAAGGCTGAAATCTGGCGACTGCTTGTTCACTGATGTGTCAAGTTCATTCCCAGCACATAAGTGTGCAAAGAATAATTGAAGACGTAACTATATGAGTTAATTAATTCGAGGACAGGCGAGCCTTTGAGCCTATTGAATATTATTCCAGGAACCCAGCAGAAAGTCTATTCCAAAGGTAGTGAGGGAAAGAATTGATTCCAACAATGAGGCTGCAGGTGCTTCCAGCCCAAGGGAGCAGAAACAGCTCCTGCCAGCAAGGGAAGTCAGAAAAGAGGTCTGTTCCATGTTTCTATACCTCTGGTTCTATTTTGCTTGTTAGTTTATTTTGTTTATTAGATTCCATTTATAAGTGAGATCATATGGTGTTTGTCTTTCACCAACAGAACAGACTGACAGCTTGAGGGGAGGGATGAGGTGGGGACTGATTGAAAGAAGGCAAAGGGATTAGTCAGAGAATATATAGGGGTGACCGGTGGACATGGACAATAGTGTGGGGGTTGATGTGGAAGTGGGGGACAGGCTGGGTGGAGGGAGACAGAGGGGGAAACTTGTGACCACTGTAATAGCATAATCAACAATATATACATAATAGCATAAACAAATACATATACATATACATACATATACATATATACATATATACATATATACATATATACATATATACATACATATATATATATTTGTCTCTCTCTCCCCTACCCATATATATGGACTTGACAAAGACACTAGAAGAAAAAACTTCACTGGCTAACTTCTCTCATGGCTGTGGCTATAAAAATGGATGTGTATATATGGAGAGGGAGAGAGAGAGAGAGACAGGGCAGAGTGCATGCATTGCAGACTGCCACCTGGACACACGTACCCTCCCAACTTTTGGAAACCACACTTATATTTGGGGCTGGAAATCACTTAATTCAGGGGGAGGTGCTGGGTTGGGTTTCAGATGTTCCCTAGGATTTTGGAATCCAACATTTGTTCTTTGGATCTAAAGATGAAGTAATGAAGATGTGATCCAGGATGAAGCTCTGCCTCTGGGAGAAATCATATGCGCAGGGTTCCTTAGCGAGTGCTGGAGAAGGCGGTGTTGTCATGCCGACTCTGGGCCAGGCCAGCTTGGCCCGAGTGCGTGAACGAGCGGCCAGGGAGCCAGGGACACTGAGGTGGTCACAGACCCCGGCTTTCACAGGAGGAGCTTGAAACCCCCAGGGGGCTCCTGCTGTGCAGTCTCTGTGGCGAGTTCAGGGAAGGGATGGGGTTAGGGTTTCTTCCTCTTCTCACTGCTCACAATTTAGACATTGATATGGTACAATGATCACCTGAAATGAAAACCCCTTCATGAATATTTATTTTTTTCTGTGTATTGCCACAAATTATTTTAACATCCCTTGGAGCCCCTACTCCTCTTCTTATTTTAAGAACTTTCACAGTTCAGCGTCAAAACGGTGCCAAGAAGAAGAAGCGGTTTGCCCATAGAGCCTGGTTTTGGGGAGCTGACCTGTTTTCCAGTCAGACGCCTGTGGCTGGGGTGTTTGGGGTCAAGTCTTAATGCACTGGGTTTTACATCGGCTTGGGGTTTAGTTTCCCCTTTCAGAACGCATCTCTGGTTTCATATAGATTTTAAAGTTATCCATCTTTGGTGTGAGTTTGCTCTCCCTTAGCAAGCTATTTGATTTCTCTTGATTCCTGCTTGGAATCCCGAGGGTTTTTCTTGACCGATATGAGCCTCAGTGTCTCCATCTGTGAAATGTAGACAACGTCGCTAGCTTCCTGGTGACCTTTGTCTTGAAAACAACATTAGCCCTGGCTGGTGTGTCTCAGTAGATTGAGTGCCAGCCTGCAAACCGAAAGGGGTCAGGGGTTCGGTTCCCAGTCAGGGCACATGCCTGAGTTGTGGGCCATGTCCCTGGTGAGGGGCACAGGAGAAGCAACCACATACTGATAGTTCTCTCCCTCACTTCTCCCTCCCTTCCCCTCTATCTAAAAATAAATAAAGTATTTTTAAAAAGTGGCATTAAGTTTATATGTTGACAGCACTCAGCACAATCCCTGGAACATTAAGTCACTCAGTGAGGCTGACTATCAACTGTGTGCACTCCTTCCCCGTAGAGATGCTGAGCCAAGTGCCGTGTTAACGATAGAAGATCGGTGCCCTTCCACGGAGAACACATTTATGTCAGGTTTCGATGTGTGCCCCCAAGGCCCGATTCCCACTGTACGGTGCTCAGTCACGTAAATATGTGTATGTGTGTGCAGCCTCTCCTTTATTAGCCTGTGTTCTTTCCTTCTGGGCAGGATGGAGTCTTACTAAGATCTAAAGGCCGAGCACCCATTACGGAGCCAACCAAATGTTCACAGTTAATAACTGCTGTTGGGTTAAAAGTAAAAGTGCAAGAGTGAGAAAAACCTGGGTTTTGACCCTTGGCAGGTTAATTCTCTGGGTTGATGCCCTCATTGCAAAACGGAGATAACGATGTCCACCACACTGAGTTGTCCTGAACATTAAGGAGGCAACCGATGACAAGAGCACATTATTGTATCAAAACACAAATTCAACCGGCTTACAGTGACTGGTATGGCCCTACCGGTTATTAATCTTCTGGAACGATTCCATACGAGTAGGCAAATAACTGACTCTTGAAGTCCCAGTGCGCCCCTCTGTTGTACTGGCTGCCCCAGTCACTCCCCCCAAAATCTAGCAACAGAAGGAGTAAGCCCTGGTACAGTGAAGCCCTTCAAAACCCTTCTGCAGCGCTCTGGCTGGTGCCCATGCCATGCCCAGGCCCAGGTTTTGCTCATTCTCGACTATTCGAATGTCACTATGTATTGTTCCCAGTAACCACACAGCAGCTACGTGATAGGGGCCTGATAAACATTTGCTGAATGCAGTGGGTGGTCACTGAAAGGAGACATGGACATGGCTGCAGCGTGGGCCTCAGTGTTGCCTGCAGCTGTGGCTCGAGGGGCACAGCCTTGCTTCTCTATTCAAAAGGGTCCTAGGAGCATCCCCACCAGAGAAGTTTCTTCTGACTGTGCCTGCAATGGCTAGGTTTGGAGGCCTAGGATTCAAATCAGGAAATGCTGCCATCGGGAAATGAGGGGAGATGAAAAGAAAAAAGATCCAAGGATACGTTTAGTCTCTCCTCCAAATCTCCTAGCGTTTGCTCCGTGATGGGTGAGTCAACAGGAATAGGGAGAAATGCCTCTTCGCCAGCTCTATGTTAGGCCAGCCCTTTTATTTCCCTGTATAAAATAATTAGGAGTTTCTTTGTTTCTCGGGTCAGGAAACAGGGCAAGTGCAGAGCCATAGCTGCACAGGGGTTGTAGAAGAGAGGTAAAATGCAATATAATTTTAGGCCTATGTTGGGGAAATGTGCTAATTATGAAGGTGAAGACAGAGGGCAAGGAAGGAATTCAGGTGTACCTCAAAGGAATCTCTATTTCGCAATTCCATGAAAGCAAAGTCCCTTTCCCTGCTGACCTGTCGTGGCATTTGCAGATTCTACAATGACAAGGCTTGCGTTGTGGCAAGAGAGTGGCTACCCTCAGCTCTCAGGGCTCTGCCTAGGTTGGTGAGCGCGGGGGGGAGATGGTTGGAAGACACAGGAATACGGAAGAAGCTTCAGAAGTCCAACAGCAGCATCCATGAAACTTTGCTTGAATTTTATTCATTCATTTATGTATTTATTATTTTAAGTGGGGGTAAAAATGTGGATAACATGCAGTTCTTGCTCTCGAGGACTTTGATTTTAAAGGGAAGATAAAAAGTACACAGAAATAACAATTTCCAGTAGAATAGGGACGCAGTCAAGTGCTTGAGGAGTTTAGAAAAAAAGAGACTGCTCTCTTTAGAGGCAGATGGTGTTCATGGGGAAGATGCCCTTTGGGGTTCGAGAGTGTGTAGGCAGGACTTGCACATAGTCCTGCAGAGTGAGGAGAGGAGTCTGATTTCTGTCAGTGTTTAGCAGAGGACGGATCTGATCAGAGCTCCGACAGGAGTGTGCTGGGGGCCTCAGGGCGGGTGAGTAGAGAAATGTAGGGCAAGAAGAGGCGACCCTGTTGGTTGGGGCCACAGTGTTGCAAGGACTAGAAAGGTGGTAGATGGCTGGAAAACCACCTACTCCGGGGCTTCGAGACATGATAGTCCCAGGAGGCAGCCATGGTGAAGGAGGCAGCTGAAAGGGGAGTCTGAAGTTTAGGCGCAAGTCTGGAAGCCTGGCAGAGAGTGTAAGTCTGATGTCAAAGAAAGAAAAAAAATACATTAAGAGGGAGCATTGAGTTTGGTTTAGTTTTTCTTGAGCCCGAGAAGCCACCAGGACGGAGGGAGATCAAATAAACTGGGTGAAATGCTGAAGCTGAGGTTGGAGGCCAGGCCTGAGCTATAGCTTTGGGGGTGAAATATATGCAGGTGAAGAGGGCTGAGAGCGGCACGTCTGCTGCGCGGCGCGAAGGCTGCCGTCTGGAATCCGGGCTACGTCCAGCTGCAGTGTGCGGAGGAACTTCCTGGTGTTAGCACGGGGAACGCCACATCTCGGGAAACCTCCTCGGTCCCAGGCAGACTGCAGTAGCTGATCACTCTCAATAAGTCAAACCTCACTGATTAAACTCCTACGATCAGTCACTTTTCTTGCATTCTTACCTGAGGAACAAACCTTTTCTGTGGAGGCAAATGTGCATGAAAACTCCGTTGTTCACACGCTATTCTGCAGCCCTGCTCTGTGTGCAAAGAATGAAGTTTCACAGGGGCGAGACTGATAAAATCTGCCCCTGAAGGGCTGATGTTCATAGCTAGAAAGAACAAAATGCCTCCAGCTTTGATAAGAAACGAGCAAACCATTCTGGTTTGGAAGTTTGCAGCGATTATCTTGATGAGATTGGCTCTGGGTGTTCTTCACTTGCTGTGCATGTCACCCGCTTAGAATATAGGCCTCGGTCATGGAACAGAAGAGACATAAGGAAAACACCAGGAAATGCCAGGTTTGATGTGTTATTCAAGGCTTCGACTGGAAAGGAAACTGAAAACAGGTGGCTCTCAGTCCAGTGCTAGCAGCTGTGCTTAGCCACGCCCCCGCCAAACCTAATGTCAATAAGCTGTCAGCTGTCCTAGCTCTTCCCTGTGGGGTGGCTCTAAGGACAGCTCTTGTCAAAAGTGATCTCCTGGGGAACACAGTAGATGCTTCTGAGCTGTTCAGCTCGAACTAGGCCACAGAGAAGAGCCCAAGGGAAAAAACGAATGTAGAACTCTCGTTTCAAGGGAATCAGAATTCAGCCATGAGATATTAGAGAATACACCTGAAACAACTGGAGAACAATGTCAAAGGTAATATGAAAAAGCTCCATGCTGTGAGGAATAAAAGTAGGTACTTGAGGCATTCGGAGAGGGTGTGGGTACGGATTGGTGAAACCCTGGAGGGCTTCACGGAGGAGGGGTGCTTTGGCAGAGTCACACAGCCTCAGTGAAGGCTCCAACCTCCGTCTCTGGTGGGACCCAGCTTCACCTCTATCACTCTATTTCCGCTTTATCACTAACATGGTGTTTAAAACACAGTAGATTTTGTGTTAGGCAAGAGATGGAAGTTTCAACTTGCTTCTCTGCCCCGAAGTCACTTCCAGGTTAAAGATAGGAACTCTAGTTTTGTTTCTCCTGTAATTTCGAAACTGTCAATCAGCCACATGCCACTGGGCAGACAGTAGTATCATGAGCTTTCATATTATATTAACGATGATGAGAGCTGTCAATGTTTATCTCTATTTCTTTCTCTCCCCCTCCTATACTCGCTGGGGCAGAGGAGTTGGAGTAAGTCCTCTAAGAATTGTTTACTTTCCTAGTGCAGTCTCATGAGATGTGAGGGCCTTTATGTCCATCCTGTCAGTGTCTCAGATGACACCAACGAAAAGCATGGGATTTGGTTTGACCCTGTTTGGCTGACGCTTCTACGTGATCTAATGTTTAGGGAGTGACACTCTTAGGCCCTCAGCTGGGCCAACTGGACTCGAATTGGATGCCATAGGCTTGGACTAAACAGCCTAAAAGGCAAACGCTAAGAGCCCCGAGTGACTCACTCTGATTTCTTTGTGGGGGCTCAGTGTGCAGCCCTTTCTTGGTGAAGCAAACTTCACTGGAAGATGTCACAATCATCGTGTACTTAATTTTTTGCAGAAAAGGGGAAATGCCATTGGACGTGAAGTTATTGGAAGGCTAGGAGATAGGTGATGGGTATGCAAAGGTCAGTGGCCAGAGCCTGCTTGGGGGGTCCATGGGGACGGTGACAGGGATGGCAGTGCTGGGCAAGGCCGCAGCGCTCTGGCCAGGCAACGGAACGAGGCAAGCTGAAGGCCCAGGCCACTGGGAACATAGTGATGAAACACCATCTGCTCTTCGTGCGTGCCTTTCACTAACCTTGCACCGTTGGGCCGAGGTTACAGTTCCTCTCTGAAGGTTGATGTCCCAACTTTTGTGTCGATATAGTGCGGCTGACATGGAGAAATGTTAGAAGTGAAGAACTCTGGGGAGTCTTGACTCAGGGGTTCTTTGAAAACCACCGAAGCCGATTTTCCTGTTCTGGGCATTGCGTACGTATCCCGTCCTGTTCGTGCCCTCAGTGCCTGAGGGGTGATGCCCTATTTGTTGATCGAAGGAATGGCTGCATGTGGCTCTCTGAAGAAGTGTGTCTTGAGGAAAAGGGAAAGAATGATGGGCTTGCTCTTGTCTTGGCCGTCTTTATCACGAAAACTCTCAAACATAAACGTTGATCAAATCTCTCAATTGCCCATTACAACCTTCTCCATCACTCTCTCTCCAGTCTCCAGAGAAGCATGGTTAGGTAAGTGAGGATAACTAGCAATAACTTAAAACAATGGAGACATAGGTCTTTGACTTAAATGTTTTTACCGAGCCAGCTTTTTTCGTGAGTCCAGTTCATGTGGCTGTGGGCACAAAGGATGAATTCGAGCTTTGCCTGCTCTGGGGAAAGGTGTTAGGAGGTCAGCGCCCTTTCCTTTTACTGCAGGAGTCTTTGTGCTAACGCACTGAATTCCCATCCAGAATTGCAGAGAAGAGACGCTGACACTTGAGAAGTTGCATATGCCCATGTGTTCTCTTCAAGTCCATGAAAAAAATGATGCTTTCACCACCTCGGGGGACCAAGCCAAACACTGGGTAAATTTCTGCCCGAGCCTGTTTGGAGGCTTTTCGGGGATGAAGGATGCATGGTTCACAATCTCAACATTGCAGGGCCTGGATGGTAAGGTTTTCTTTGGCTTAAATACACATGCGTGCCTGCCTATGGTGGAAGCAGGGGGATCCCTGACTGAGGTGTAGAAATATTGCCGAAACTTCTCTTTATGCAGAAATAACACTTAAACACAAACAAAAGAAGCAAATAAATAAAGTAGCCTCAAGACAGAGATATAACCTTGATCAGTCACTTCTGACTGAGCCACCAAGAGCTTCCATGGTGACAGGGAGGGGACATGCATGTGTAGCCTGGCTCGTGTTGGGGGCCTTGTCTCCTGCAACGCAGCGTGAACCAGGGAGAATGGAAAGTTCTGGATTAAAGTTTAATGACTGGGCTCCGGCTATTTATATGAATAGCACGAAATTCATGTCCAAATTTTGCCAGAGGGAGACCATGCTTTCTCAGTAAATGCCAAACGAAATAAGCTTCATTTAGGGTTTGTGCTGAAAGGCCTTCCTAGGATTTTTTCAAGTAGGTTTGATCCTATTGGCCTGACATTCCCGCACGGGTGGCACTTTGGCCAGGCTGTATTATCTTTCAGGAAATTTGTTTATTTCCAACAGAACAAAATGTAACCTACATCCAGCGCCCAAGGGCATCCACTTCGCAGATAATCATCCATGAAAATTGATCTCTCCCTTTAGCAACAGTTGGACCACAAAGGAAATGGCGAGAACAATGCCTCCAAAGGCTGCCAGCCTGCAAGGGAGAGTCTAGTCTATTGTGGAAGGAACATCCTCCCTGTCTGGAGGTCTGCCTTTATTAGGGATCATATATTTTTCTTTTGTGAACTTGTGACCCGATAATAAACTACCTGGCTGTTAAACCGATTTCCTATCCTACACCTTTCTCCCAGGCCAGCTGTGAGTGGGCGTGCCCCTGCTCCAGGCCTCAGCGGGTGCCTCCCCCAGCTGTGAGCGTTTTTGCTAAAGCACCGTGGGCACCCTTCTGATGCCATTTGGGACCCGTGTGGCTGGCTAGTATCTAGATGGCAAAGAATATAGAGAAACTTTTACTCCCAGCTGCCTCCAGCAGGGCTGGTTCCGATCTCTGTTTATGCTGTGGCTCATATGGGATGGATGCTTCGGGCGTCCAAACAGGCAAGCACAGCACCCTTTCTACGTGAGGATGGCCTGAGCTGCTCTGGATTCTGGTTTGCTGTGTGCCATGCACTGGAGGAGGGTCCTGTGTAGGTCACGGGAGCCTACGAAGACCTTAAACTTGGGTGCTCCTGAAAGACCTCAAATTAATTTCCTTTCTGTTCTCTTCAGGCCAGTCTGTTTGCTCCTCAAATGTGCACAGCTGACCCCGCTCTTGGGAACTCCTCCCACCAGACCCTCAGAGACCTGATGATTTCTTACACTGCTCCCTCCGCCTAGAACAGCCTTTGCTGGCTACTCTTCTCACAGCCCGATTCTCCTCTTCCTTCAGCTTGGTGAAGGCTTTTTCTGGCTAAGCTACCACCACACTGTTTGCGACTTCCTATCAGAGCACTTTGTCGATTTTCTTTGAAATACTTATTAAAAGTAGTTCTGACAGGTATGTGTGCAGTCTTTCTCTCCAACTAAAAAGTAAACTACCAAATCTATATTACCCTTTCTTTACATCTGGCACTTAGCAGGTTGTTGATAAATCCCATTGGTTAAATGGACGAACGGGGCTACTGTCCACCCTTGGACATGACCAGAACCATGCTTCAGCCTTTCCCAGACAAGGCCAGAGAACAGCTTGGCTTCTCTTCCTCTCGGTGAATTAGGAGAGCAGAGAGAAGAATTAGCATAGGGGGGATAGTGAAATACTTCTAGTATAAATTTCATTGTTGTCCAAGAAAAATATTAGTAGGCTGAGCGGACACCTCTGTGCCTAGACATGCCTGCCCCGACCAGCCACCTTGCCAGCGTCTCTCACCCTGCCAGGCTGGGCAGCTCGTGCCAGAGCCCCTGTTTCCCTGTATGGTTAGCTAGTAGAGTCGACTGAAGAAATGCCGGCACACTGTTTAGCCCCGGCATCCTTTCAGCTAGGATTAATCATCCACATGGGGTCTGTTTCTATGCTTGACCGATTTTGATTATTCTTGGGGCCTTTGGCAGGAGCAGGTCCTTTGCAGAGGGCTCATGGAGGTCCCGGATGTCTCCCTGTCCAGAAACCTTAAGTTGCTTTCAGTAACATGGATCTCGCTCCTTCCGAACGCAGTCCAATCTTTATTAGATGGCTACCACGCAAATAAATGGTGGTTAATGAAGGCGTCTGCTAAGACATCCGAGGGATTCCTTACGTTAGGGGTTGCAAATTCAAATGTCTTCATGGCTCAGGTAGAAAATATACACGGCATAAGTTGTTGGACATGGGTGTATCGGAGGGAGCATGAGCAGTGGTTTCTCAAAGTTGTGTCATTGGTGCTGCTCAAGAATGAGGAATCACTGTTGCCAGATCTCTTGATTGTTCAAGAGAACATGGAAACCCAGATTTCTCAGGTGACATTGCCCAACATTCAAATCACGTGATTGGCCAAAAACAAAAAACCCCAGCTAGGCCTGAATATAGCTCATAATCGCCAGTTCATAATACTGATTTGTACCAGGAGTGCAGACTTATTTATGAACGTTTTAGCTCAAGTGGAAACCATGTGGGCTAATTTTGTGAGCGAATTTTATGGGCTTTCAGCTGCCATGCATCTCCTGTGGTGCTGACGGCTTTCAGTCCTCAGCTCCTATGTGTATCTGTCTATTCTCTGATGGCCCTTTATCCTCCAGAAGATTCCCACGACATGTTGCTCTGCGCGCTGTTGTGGGGGGTGGGGGAGTGTCTCAAGGGATACCTTCACCAATCACTGAGTCCTGCTGTTGCTCTGAACACCTCTGGGTTCGTTTTCTCTTCCTTTCGCATTGCCTTTATGTCATTCTGGCTTCCCCAAACCCTGCTGTAGGAACTCCTTTTCTGTTCCCCATTTCATCCATTCTCCTGACCTCTTGGCAGAAACTGGGTAGCTGTTTACAAAAATTTATTCTTCTTCTTCCTGGGCACATGACCAGACTGCATTTCCTAGTCTCTCCTGCAGTTCGTGACTGACCTATGGAATGAGCATAGACCAAACTACCTTTTGCACACAGCATTCCCTGCCACCCCCCTGGCATTACCTTTCCTCCTCCACTGGCACGATGCAGGGTGCAGATAAATGGCAACGCGGAAATCCCAGAGTTGAATGTGGCAAATTACAACATGGAAGACTCTTGCCTGCAGCTCAGAAATCTTGTCTTCTACCTTGCATGACTGAGAAATGAACTGTTAACTGCATCTGAGTTATTATCTGTTTTGGCGTGTGTTCGTGACTATCAGATGTCTGCTAGATTATACGTGACAGAAAATCAGGGATACTGCCCTGTTGGTTTTTTCCTGGCTGTATTCCCAGGACCCTAGCACAGGGGCAGACACACCAGAGGTGCTCAATATACGTTTATGGAATGAACAAATGGATGAATGAATGAGCAAGTGAATGGAAAATGTCTCCACAGAACTTTAGAGCTGGTAGGGACATGGATATCATGCATCCCAGTCCCCTTATTTGAACAAATGAAAAAATGGAGCCTCACAGAGAGACAGTGCCTTGTCCAAGGCCCCATCCCCCCCAAAAAAACTAGTTAATTCCAGGGGTTCACAAACAGGGAGCCCCAGTTTGTAGTATTTCACCATCTCATGCTTCCCTCCATGGTAACCATGGTTTTTCCCATTACTTTTAGAGAGTGTAGGAGGGAGAGAGGTTTTAGAGAGAGGGGGTGGGAGGGAGAAAAGGAGGCAGAGAAACAGATGTGAGAGAGATAACATCGATTGGTTGCCTTTGGTATGTGCCCCTGACTGGGAACTGAGCCCACAACCTAGGCACGTGCCCTGACTGGGAATTGAACTGGCGACCTTTCAGTTTGTGGGATGATGCCCAACCAAATGAGCCCCACTGGTTAGGGACATGGTAACCATACTTGTATCAGCAACTGCTAAGGAAAGAAAAAGAAAATTTCATGCCTTAATTTCTAACCTATTAATCTCAACTAGAATGCATTGCATAACCACACAGTTCACCTGTGGGCCATACTGCTTTGCTGGGGCTTTATGGGAAACTCCTTTGTAAATCATATAGCAAAAAGGACGTGTAGCTGTTACTTGATTCGTGACTTACAAGATTAGGAAAGGCATCCTGCAACAAGTGACAGGATTGGATCTGGTTTGGGGGTTAAGTCTGGGAGTGCTGTGCCGCGTAACGGAAGCCCTGAGTCTGTGAAGGGTGCTGTCTGTGGTTGCGGCGGTCTTGGCCAAAGTGAGGCACAGGCTGAGCGAACCGAAGGGGCTGTTGGGAGCTTGGCCAAAACAGGGGAAGACGGATCCAAAGATGATATTTGATAGTGGGTGCTTAGATCACTTTTATTTGAATGAAAATAACATGATACAGGGAAATATCAACTGCATTTCAGCATTTCATCATTCACGCAGAACACCTCTCTGCACATGACACAGCCTTACCCAACCTTCGACAAACTGTACGTTTCCCACAAAGAGCTTTCAAAACTCAGCTTTGTGATGGAATAAATAAAAGATACTTCTGGGGGCCATTACTGTATGTTTCTGGTTGTATAAATCCATAATTCTGTAAACTAGGCCTTTTAATTGTCTTTCAAAACAGGTATATATTTTGAAAAGTCCTGGTTGCTACATTAGCCCTTACGCTGGCGTTGACTGAGTCTGTCATGGAACCCGTCGGGATGGGCAGGTCAAGGTGATGGGAGAGACACTCATGCTCACTCACCAGGCACAGGGTTTGGATGATGCAGGGCTCCATGCAATAAGTACATTGCCAGCTTCTTCTTCGAGAAAATAACATTGATTTAAGATAAATACTGTATGATTTCACTCATATGTGGATTCTAAGGAACAAACTGAACTAACAAGCAAGATAAAGACAGAATCACAGATAGAGAGCAGGCTGACAGCTATGGGGGAGTTAAGGGGTGGAGGGATTGAGCAAAAAGGAAAAAGGACTATGGACACGGACAACAGTGTGGTGATTTGGGGGAGAAGGGGATATGAGGGGACTAAATGGTAATGGAGAAAATACAGTAAAAACGTTTTAAAAATAATTCAAAAAATTAGGAGATGGAGGATAAGTATTTTTTTCCCCCCAAAGGTGTTTTGTGCTTGCAATTTGTTCTTTTGAGGATATGGTGACTCTATTTTTGATCAGTTCCTGCTAGAGAAGGGACAGAATGAAAGGAACAGTGATTCTGAACCCTAAGCTATGAGGGATCTATCTTCTCAAGTTCATGTTCAAAGTCTTTGGGGCCAACATCAGACTGGTTTTAAGGGACTGACATTCTAGCCCCATTGTGGTAATTCACAAACTCTGTGTCACTCATCACGGCTGGCCCCCAGTCGAGGATCATGCTCCCATGGGGCGCAGTGTCACTTCCAGAGAGGCCCGCCCTGGCCAGCGCAGGCAGGGGCACCTGGGACTGGTGCCTTTGAAACTCTCACACGCGGTTGCTTTACTCCTAAATCTAAATTGAGTTCAGAGCCCAGCACTGAGAGTCTGAGAAACCAAGTTAAGGGAACCCCGTTCTGTCCCTTTCTTAGGAAGACTGCTCTCATAGGTCACCTCAAACATACTGTTTATTTTATTAAGGGCATGAAAGGGTAGCTCGTGGGATCCTCAGAATAGGTAGGACTTTCCTAGGAAGAACACCTGGAAAGGTAAGCATGGTCAGAACTGGGGAGAGAAGCACAAAAAAGGAAACGGGTCTAGGGAATGCTGTGGAGATGCTTCCAGCGGGGAGTCACTCTGTGCTTGTGGACATGTGAACATTTGTCCTGACTTGTCTCCTTGGGGGAATGGGGTGGGGCAGGGAGGGCAGAGCAATGAAGGAGAGGGAGTGAGGAGTCACAATTTAGAGGGGGTTTTTCATATCTGATTTTTAACAAATTGCATAGAAAGTTAACAGATTGCGCAGAAAGGTAACAAATTGCATAGAAGGAAAGGGAAAACCCCTCTCTTCCAAGTCGTGTCATTGTGGTATTGAGCAAATTTGTATTTCTGCGACCTCAAGGGGGTGTAAACAAACTCTTTTCTCTAAGTATGGGACAAAAGCTGCCTCTCCCCACACCTTTTGGAGTTGCCTCACAGTTTTTACACACACTCCCCGCCCTTCCCTGTCCAGAACACGCCGCAGCCGCAGCGCTGCAGGGTTGGGCAATGGCCTTTCCCACTTTCCAGCGCTGCCGGTCGTGTTGCAATTACAAAGTGTAATAGAGAGCATCTGCGTCAAGGCCTGTGTCGAGCCTTCCTGTTTGGTTGAGCTTTCAACAGCTCTTCAGCCGTTCTTTTGAACTGGTAATATTCAAAGCGGGGAAGTAAGCATCTGAAATTATTTTCGCCTTACTTTCAAAGATTGATTTTTCTTTAAAAGAATCAAGTGGAAAGGGGAGGGGGGAGGTATTTCCCCACCCGCACCTCATGCCAAAGCGCTACAGACTTTCCAGGGTAATCTACATTTGGGCACAGACCAAGCTTGACACGGTTGAGCTCAAAGGGCGAGAAACGGTTCGTGAGAGTTATGAGCATGTGGGGGAGGGTTTTATTTTTAATTAGGGGCTTATTTAGAATGGAAATCTGTGTGTAATCTGAACTGCTGCGTGCATTCTGGTGGACACGAAATGGGGGAACAATGGGAACTTCTGTTGGAAGTTTATCGGAACTGCAGCCCTGTTCTCTCCATACCTCAGTTGTCCGGGTAACTATACTGTGGACTGCAGTGACTTAACTGCAAGGGCGCTCTCAGATGGAGGGCGGGGAAACTGTATACAGCCTTCGCCGATGGCAGGCAGGGGGAGCGAAAGATGGCAGGCAGGGGGAGCGAAAGAGAAGGATTCGCTGTTGCAAACTGAAATGCCTTTTGTCTTCCCATATTACATGCTTGTTTCCAAACCTGGAGCCAGTCCCTAGGATTCTCCTTTCTCTTCCTTCTCCTGGACAGGAAGTCTTTCCCCTGGGCACCACCTAGCTCCTGGTCCCCTTACAGCGTCTGGGAAGACCCGCTCAGTGTTTGAACTTGGAAATGCTCCTGTGGCTTCTCCCTCCATAGCAATAGGCCGCACTGGGTAGCCGTGTCATACACCCGGGTAAATATATTCTCCTTTCTGTCTTGCAAGTTCACATAACTTTCGTGACCTACTTTGTATACACTAAGACTAGAGCCAAAAATGTACTTTGCCTCATCAGATAGAGGTTTTGCCCGCCTGATCCTGACTTTTTTCTGTGTATCAATATTTCTTGGCAGAGATTTCTTCCATTAAAACTGCTGTCTCGGGATTGGAGATGAAAGGACCCGCCACTGAGCAGTAGATGAGCTAAGTCTAACGGAGAGAATGACTTATTGATTCAGGGGCTTGGGTGAGGACGATGCACATATAGTTATGCTCTGCTTAAACCCAATCCTCTCGCCCACCCTTCTCTCCGTCTGAAAACAGATGAGTTCTGTCTGAGCGATACGGGGTGTGAGAAGACAGCATGATAAGACATCGTGTGAGAGAAATCCATTAGTGTGCAGACGGTCCATGAGAAGGAGCAAACACATATTTTCAAGAGTTGTTGTTGTAAGTTTATTAAACAATTCTCTTTTAAGGAGCATTGGGAAACATTCGTAACTGGATTTGATCGAATTCTTTCTTGAAGATCTAAGTGGAACTTCACAATGAGTTCTGGGAAGGGGGGCTGCCCCTCTCCTGGGGAAGGAGGTAAATAAGAAAGCCGCCTTCGGTGTAGCATAGGAACGGGATCAGCGGGACGCGGAGGGAGGGGGAGGGGCTTGCAAAGAGAAAACCGAGACGCAACGTGCTTTTAAAATTATAAAGTTTTTTTCATTGTTATTTTATAACTTATTTTCAGTGTAATGGGACCAATGAACCAATGACAGGTAGAATTAAGTGTAATGTTTTTAAAAAAGGAAAAAAACACCACCACATAGGAGGAAGGGGAAGATTGTGAACACACTCACCTATGAACACATTTTTCTGCTTTTGAAATTTAAAAAGTTTCTCACATTATTATTCTTTGCACGACTCAGAAACAAGTATTGTTCCTTGTATGTAGGAAAGGTAGGTCTGAAAAAGGTATTCCAGATATGAAATTCAGATCGTCTTGACAGGTAATTCAACTAAAGGCATGTATTCTCCGTAGTTTTCCAAGTCCCTCTCCAATTGAGGAGAGGCAGGTACAAAGCATGAGACGAGAGGAATAAACCTCCCAGGCTGGCTTTTTGAGAGAGAGAACAGCTCTCTAGGGTCCTGTTGGGACATTCGTAAGGGCAGCTACCCGTGCCCACCAAAGAGGGAATTTCAGAAGATTGAGGCGAGAAGCGAATACTGGGTATTTTTGTGTGGGAATATACCCTGAAGAGCAAAGCAGATGTATCTTGTTTGATTTGGGGTTACAGCATTGAGTATACTCAGACAGAATTTCAAGGATCAAGGCCCCATTCTGATGCACTACCAAACTTATTCAACACTTTAAATAGTGAAAACAGAGGCTAATGTTTTTACATACTAATCAGTCCACAATGGGTTAGAGAAATTTAGATTTCAGTTTGGAATACCATGTTTTGCTTTACTATAATCTAATTAAGTCTTTCAAGTGTTTCCTTTACAACCTGGACACGTACGCATACTGCTCTTCGCACTTATTAGGGTTACTAAGAGCTGTTGGCTTTAGTAAGGACTTGTGTTAACCCTCTGAGAGAGAGAAAAAGAATGAGACCAACAAAAAGATCCTTCTTGCAGGTCAGACCCAGGTGAGCATCTGGGACTCTTGTAAACAACCAACTGAACTAAGTTAGGAACTGAAGGCCGAAGATGGCTCCAAGAATAATTATGGTAGTCCGTGTTAATTGAGTATCGATTAAGTGATTGGTGCTAAGTGAATCACTTATTGTCAGGGTTAATTATCTGTGCCAGCTTGACTGAACAAGGGACTATCCAAATATCTTGTAAAATGGTTTTTCTGGGTGTCTATGGGGGTGTTTCTGGAAGAGGTCATTTCTGGAAAAGATCCACCCCCACCAGTGTGTGGGAGGAGGCATCATCTAATCTTTCTCTCTCCTTGAGCTGCGACATTCATCTTCTCCTGCCCTTGGACATGGGAGCTCCTGGTTCTTGGGCCTATGGCATCAGACTGGGAGTTACACCACCTAGTGCCAGGCAGGCCTTCAGACCAGGCCTTCAGACCAGGACTGAACTGTACCACTGGCTTGTCCTGCTCTATCAGCTTGCATTCGACATGTTGTGGCACATCTTGGCCTCCCTAGTCACATTAACCAATTCCTAGAGTAAATCTTCTCTTATGTATCTATTTATATATCCTATTGGTTCTGTTTCTCTGCGGGGACTCTGACTAGTACACACACACTACCTCTTTTAATCCTCCAAGCAGCTCCATTGAAAGAACCATTATCCTTCCTATGTTACGTATGAGAAGAGTGAGCCCTAAGCTTGCATTTAGATATACTGCTGGCAAATAGCAAGGCCGGCATTAGAACCCTGCTTGGTCTGACTCTGGAGCTTGGACTGGATCCCAAAGTGTGAAATTACTTCTGATTTTATGGAGATTGTTGTGGAAGCCACCATTTGCACCTCAACATCTTCAGATAAATCCTCTTGAGTTCTGTGCTGAAGTTCAGTTACTCAGGTTATAAAGTGTTGAATTAGCTGGACTCTTTCCCACTCCTCTTAAAGAAACTGTTAAGGCAAGTGAGAACCAAGGTGAGAACCAAATAAAATAATGGGACCAGAATGAGACCCAGTTGGCCGCCTCACTTTTCTTTCTCTTGAGAATGTGCCTCAGTTTAATTTACTTCTACAAATATTAATTTAGAAAATAAGTAGCGCTGGCCGGCATAGCTCAGTGGATTGAGCACGGGCCTGCAAATCAGAGGGTGGCTGGTTCGATTCCCAGCGAGGGCACATGCCTGGGCTGCAGGCCAGGTCCCCAGTGCCGGGACGTGTGAGAAGCAACCACACATGGATGTTTCTATCCCTCTCTTTCTCCCTCTCTTCCCCTCTCTCTCCCTCTCTCTAAAAATAAAAATCTTAAAAAAAAAAAGAAACTAAGTATACAGTCCAGCACTATGATAAGTACCATGGTAATGTACTTACGCTATGTAAGTACTGTTAATTACCTGTTAAGTAATAAATGTACAATATACTTGTAACAATTAGATAAATGTAGGAGAACATACTTGTGTCTACATAAGTAATATAATTCACTTTGCTCCCCAAACAATTCTGTGTTAAAACAGTCCCACAAAAGGAGTATCTTTGAGTTCTAGGTGATCTAATAAAGGAATGCTTTTCGAAGTATCTGGCTTGAATATGTGTTTTTGCCACCACTGGGTCCATACCAGAAGGAACAAACTGCACCAATCTTGGAGCCTCGTACTCAGTGCTCAGTAAATGTGAGCCCAATAAAGCACTGGTCCCCAACCTTTTTGGCACCAGCGACTAGTTTCTTGGAAGAGAATTTTTCCGCAGACCAGGGTTGGGGGGATGGTTTCCAGACGATTCAAGTGTGTTCCTTTCAAGCTCACATCCTGCTGTGCGGCTGGTTCCTAACAGGCCAGCCCAGTTTTGGTCCACAGCCCGGAGGTCGGGGACCCCTGCAATCAAGAACATCTCACAGGCCAATTTAAGGACATCCCTGAATGACTCCACTGAGCCAGACAAATCAGGAAGATACGGCTGAGGAATTTAGAGCCCTCCAGGAAAGAAACACAAGTAAACAATGGGAATTCACAGGACGTATTATTAAAATATTAAAATAACATCTCATTGTTAAGATTTTAAAACTTAAACTCTTATCCTTGCTCTTAAAATATCACATTAATAAACTACACTTTGATCTAGGAAGTGATTCTTGAAATGTTTCTACATTTATCCTTTACGTTATTATCCACCCAATCAAACATGCAACCCCGAGAAACCTTCAGTTGGGTTTTTCGGAAACAGAACCTGAGCTTGGTTTTGGGATCAGTGTCAGACTTTGTTGAAGTCTCTGTCACTTGTGCTAAGGCATCATTTATAGGTGGTTAGCTCTTTGTGCCAAAGAAAATGGAATCTGGATCCAGGCTGTTGGCGAGCAGACATATAAGGGTACAGCTATGATAAATTCGAGAGGAATGCAGTAACAACTATGAGAACAGACAAGGTTTGAAATTATAATAAAAATAAACTTTTAATTATAATAAAAACAGAATTGACCTAATTTATTGAACTCCTCCTAAGTTTTCTGTATTCTATATACTTATCTCTTCATTTTACACAATTCCTGTAAGGTAGTTGGTGTTTTTGCCATTTCATGCATGAAGAAGCAAAAACTTGTAAAAGTTAGCTAACTTGCCCAAGACCGCCCTGCTAGTCTGCCACCAAAAACGTCTCTTAGTCTAAGGACACCAACTGCAGCAACAACAGAAAAGCTTGTTGCTTGTTGAAAATGGTCACACACGTGGTCTCTTAGGTTTAGCAGTCATGTTCACACCGGCAATAACCATGGACATGGGTCTGATGCTGTGCGCTGAGTGGCACCACAGAATTTGAGTTGAGAGATACTGCTGGTATGTTGGGGCAGTGGGGTGCAGAAAATCCCTTGTTCAGAGCAAAGAGGGGGAACCCCCTGAAGTGGAACAGCAAACTGCTCAGTATCTGGTCTCCCTGTAGCTATACAACAGCTGATAAAACTCATTCACAAAAAGCAGGGCACATCATCAGAGACATCAAAAGCATTTTTTCTGTTCTTTCTGGCACAATTTCTGAGTGTACTCAGATTGCACACACATCACTGTGATCAGAATTAGCCTCTTCTAAGTAGCAAAGATTCATTCTTATTTTGTGTATTCATAATAGTTAAGCTATATATTGGGTTGGCCAAAAAGTCTGTTCAGTTTTTTCCCCATAAAATACACATTTTTCATTTTCACCAATAGCTATTGATTTGGATATTTTGAGTATGTCAGCTATCTCCTGCTATTGGCTAGAGGCCAGGGGTGCTGCTAAATATCTTTCAGTGCATAAGACAGCCCCACAGCAAAGAATTATTTGGCCAAAATGTCAGTAGTACCAAGAAACTTCACAAACCACTTTTGTTACATTCGATCAGTCACAGCACCTTCTCTATCACTGAACAAAACATTTTTGTTTTTGCATTTCAGTTGTGTTTTTACCTTTCTTGAATTATAAAGCATAATATGTTGAACATGTTGGCATATTTTCTTTCATCTTCAATATTAAAATGGCTGTACAAAAATTTACCAATTTTGATAAGTTTTTTAAAATGCAGACTGATATGACAACTGTCACAATAAAATCTAAGAAAATTACCTCTAATTAAGTGAAAGACAACTTAAGCACTACTAGAGCCATCAAACAGAAAAAAACTAAATGAAATTTTTCGACCAATCCAATAAGATATGAATAAGCTAAAGTTTGTGGATAGGAAAAGGGGTTAGTGGGCATGTCTTCATCCGTTCTTCATTTTAGGCAGGGTTATGTCCCTGTCCTCAGACTGTATCAGACTGCAATAACTTTTTGTAATTTAAATAGTTCATTTCTCCAAATTTCTTAGATTATTTCATCGTTCACTTGCAGTTGCCTTTTTGTGGGTAGCCCAAGACTCCTTAAATCTACTCACCCATCAAATGTTCTGTTCACATTTACACAAGTGTTTTCCTCCTGGGGCAAAGGCAGCTGCCCTCCTGGTATTTTCTAGACAAGAGAACAGAAGGGAATAGATCCCAGTGAGAGAGAAACAGCAACCAGCTGGATTAGTGCTTTCCCATGGAAGGGTTTAAGGTCAGAGCTGTGTGACCATCAGGGCGCGTCCCCAGACTCTGCAGTTCCGGGGGCTCTGTGATCGGCAGGAAATCCCAAGGGCTCCACTTGAGATGAATGAGTCACTGGGAGCTCTGTTTCCGGTGCTGGGGATCCCGACTTGGCAGGAAATTTGTCATCGTGCAGGTATGCTCCTAAGTGTCCCTCTACGAGCCCCCAGTAAGCCCTTCCCCAGTTCCTGTCAAGCCGCCAAAAATATGCCAAGGAACTACATCAGGAAACATGTGAAAAATGCTCCAGAGAAAGCATTTGCATTTTTCATTCAGAAGTTCAAACTGAGCCAAATCTCTGGCATAACTTTAGACCACAGCTGAATTCCTTGCTTCGAGGTTTAGGTATGGCTGACACGATCGTCAGAGACAGATCACTGACAGAGGTCCCTGCAGCGAGGGGTTCCGTGGCTGGCAGAGCTTCTTTTCCCCTGCTGTGGTTTAGTGGACAGTGTTACCTGGTGCTTTGCTCTGAGAAATGATATCCTCTGAGGCATGAGTTGCAGGCACTTGGAGTGACTTTGGTTTTCTGTTGTCTTGATTTATTGGCCTACATTTAGTGCATGATTTTGTTGAATCAATACATAAAGGTCTACGATTGTGGATTTCACTGGTATTCCCTTCCAAAACAATTATGGAAGCAAATCAAAAGGGATGGTAGATCATTGCATTTAGGAGAAAAAAATAGCATAGGCTTTGGGGTTAAGGATATAAAATAACTAAGCTGTGTCTCCACTTTCACAAAGACCAGAGTCCGCATGAGGTAGTGTCTCGGACTGAGACATATAAATAAATCAGTAACCCTAAGACAAAGGAATAAGCCACAAAATAGAATTTCAGTTAACCAAGATGGGGGTTGATTATGCTGGTTGGAGGAAGATTTTGGGAAGACCAAGAGGTGGCCAAGACATTAGATCTTAAAAAATAAATAGGGACCTATAGACATATAATGTGGGGGACGTCTGGCAGAAACATTCTGCCAGAATGGAAGAAGGAAGAATGTGAGTAAAGGCACATAAGACGTGTGGAATCTTCAGAGAAATGTGAGCGCTCCGATGTCGCCGTGAGCATGGTGCGAGTGGAAACTGGATGGGGTGGGGACCGAAGAAGTCCATGAGGTCTAGAGCGTGGCGGGCTTTCCGTGCCAGCGCTCGGAATTCTGAACTTCGTTTTCCAGGCTCTGGGTGGTCATCGTGGGCTTTCATGTAGAAAAATCATGTGATTGCAATGGCAATTTCTTTTTTTAAAAATATTTTATTTATTTATTTTTAGAGAGGGGAAACAGCGGGAGAGAAACATCAATGTGCGGTTGCCTGTTGCGTGCCCCTTACTGGGGACCTGGCTTGCAACCCAGGCATGTGCCCTGACTGGGAATCCAACCAGAGACCCTGTGGTTCGCAGGCCAGCACTCCATCCACTGAGCCACACCAGCCAGGGCTATCATTGCAATCTCCATCACTGACTTGCCGTCATTGATTTGCAAAGGCTAGAGGGAGCCTCACCTTTCATGCCATCCCTAATCTGAAGGGGATATAAAAACTGTGAGACTCAGCACAATAAAATTTAAAAATAGCCTTTCCAATCTACAGATTTAGTTTACTTTTTAAAAAATAGATAAGCACATTATTTTTTCTTTGATAAAATCATGGCATTAATCAAAATTAATATTGACAACACTCAAGTGCTATAAGCAACAGGGAACAATTTATCCCCTTGTTGTCTTGTTCCTTTCAACTTTCACCTCTGAGTCGCACAGGGCACTGAGAGGCCGCCTGACGCCAGCAGTAAACCTGCCCTCGGCAGGGACAGAACTGGTATACATATCACATATGTGTCATTATGTGTGTGTGTGTGTGTGTGTGTATCATATATAGGTAAAGGCCTCAACGTTTCCCCACCTTGGAACATAAAAGCAGAGCCCACTGCTCAAGTCATTTTATTCATACAGCTGCCACAAAGCGAACTGGTCCTGGCACAGGTGGAAGAGCACGAGGCTCGGAGTTGCGGCTGGTATCCGCGTCCAGTTTTTTACATTGAAATGTGGTAGAAACTTGGACAAGTCCTTGAACTTTTCTGCATCTCTAGTGTTTCTATATTTGAAGTGGATGAGGTACTCATTGCCCTACTGTATGAGTTTGCCAGGGCTGCCATAACAAAACACCACAGACTGGGCCTGTCAAACAACAGAAATACCGTTTCTCACTGCTCTGGAGGATGGAAGTCCAAGACGGAAGTGTTGATGGTTTAGTCTTTTCGGAGGCTTTTCCCTGGGGCTTGCCCATGGTCCCCTGTTGCTGTTTCCTCACATGGCCTCATCCCTCTGTCTGTGTCTCCGTCCCAATGCCCTTCTAAGTCCTTTTCAGTCCTGGATTGTGCTGTGTCATCCCAGTGACCCCGTTTCACTTGAATTACCTCTTTAAAGGCCCTGTCTCCAAATGCAGTCACATTTCAAGAATTTGGGACTAGGACTTCAACATATGAATTTTGGCAGGGGACACAGTTCAGCCCATAATTCCTATGTATATTAGTGTGTTTTTGAAGGGACCCAGTAAGATCATGCCATTTAGGGAAGCATAGACCTTACTGTGAATACAAAGTATTTATAGCCCTGGCTTCTGGGTTAGGAAGAGTGGACAGAGTCCTCCCTCTGGGTTGGTGGCCTGTTCTCACTAGCCTGGAAAGCACGTGGAGGGCTCCGTGTTAGTCTTTTCTTCCAGTGTGCGGAGCGACCTACTTTGATGATCCACACCTGTGCGTGTCGTGCACGGTCCTATAATTTCAACCTTTACTGTTAGCTTTACCAATAGTAATTTTTTCTCTGTCCGGAGCACTCGCAGTACTCCACTACTGAGCCCCCTTTTGTCTTCCCCGCATTGCACATGAAATGCCCTTCTGAGGAGATGGACAAACCTTTGAGGAAAGCAGTGACCTCGAGAGCCTTAGAGAAGACCGTGCGTCCGTAAGAGGGTAAAACAGATCGTGAAAAACTGCATCCAAAGCTTCAGAAAATGGCTCACGGCCACCACAAGGGCCAGGAGAAGAAGGGCGATCCCCAGTAACCTGCTTTGGGGAGTGGCTGGACCTCAGGCTCTCACCGTTTTCCTCTTTTACCAGCTCATTCTTCTCACCCTCAGCTACCGTCAGGCAGCTTCCTCCCACAGTCTCCACGTAGGCAAGTCGCCAGTCAGGAAGCACCTAGCTTTGAAGCTGCCTCGCTTTTCAAACGTCTCTCGCTGACGTTATTCGTACTCACTGTCTATCTTCAGCACATCGCTCGATCATTTCTCCATATCAGAGTTTGTCGTATTGTGGAGGGAAAATGTAATAGGATCTAAAATTATACAGTGCTATTGGGTCTGACATATAAAAATACCAAAGAGTGTAATAAGAATTAAATAATAAGACAGTTAGTGAACAGCTAGGTAGATGTTGCAAACTATTTTAGTGATATTAAAGGAAATGGATGGGGATTTTCAGAAGGTTTAGGAGCACAGTACACTGTTTTATTTTCTTTTAAAATAATAAAACGTAGAGTCCTTGCTATATAACTTCACTAGCAAGCTTTCAGGGATGAATTAGATTTGGATAGCCAGGAATTCCTGCATTCAACTTATAAACTTAAAAGTCGTGGGCAATTCAAATGTGTCACTAGTTTTGACATTTCATAGTGATATACTCAGCTCCAGTCTGTCACAATGAGTGAGAAGAAGAATGCGCCTCTGTCAAACGTCTTCCTTATTTTGCTTGTCTTGTGCAGTGTATCCAACAAGACCGGTAGTTGGGGAAAGGAAACGGTGAGGAGGAGGATGGGGAGAGTGGTTTCTGGTCGTCATTGTCAAAATAACTAAGGACAGATTTGACGTCATAAATTTCAGAGGACATTAGTGGAGAATACCTGCAGTGGGCCCTTTTCAATAACTCGAATATTCAACTTGATTTTAATAATAACGTTTTCTAGTGACACAATGGCTTGGAAAGTATGCCCCTGCATACTCTGAGAACTTTGTGGAGTTCCATTAATAGTCTTAATGGTTTCCATGCTTATTTTATTTCAATCTTTTCTGTGTACATTCTTCAGCCTCAACTTGTGGAAAACACTTATGGGAAGATATGATAGCAGGAAATATAGCCAATGCTTCTCACATGACTAATCAGCTAGTATCCTATTTTGAGTAGCTAGAATTTTGAGTTTGCCTCGGGTTTTTCTTCCCTTACCAGTCTTGTTTGGCTTCAAAGCATACTTGTTTGACTTTAAAACGATGGTTCCTTGGACATATAGATTCAATCAAGAATATAAGCCTCTCAGCTTCTCTGCAGCTGAACGAGAAGTTTCTGTTGACTGCGTAAGGTCAGATTTTGTATGTCTGCCTCTCATTACTTTTTTTTAAAAATTTTATTTATTTATATTGAGAGGGAAGGGTTAGGGAGAGAAATATCAATGTATGGTTGCCTCTCATGTGTCCCCTGCTGGGAACTGGCCTGCAACCCAGGCATGTGCCCTGACTGGGAATCGAACCGCAATCCTTTGCTTCACAGGCCCGCGCTCAATCCACTGAGCTACACCAGCCAGGGCTGCCTCTCATTACTTTGACTGTTTTATATTCCACCTCAGCCTCCAGGTATTTCCAACCAATTGACACTGACCAGTGCAGGTACTCCAGAGCAGAAGTTACCTTAAGAAAATATCATGAAAGGCTCTCTGGGAAAAGATTTGTGGCTAGGAAGACAGGTTCTGAAAAATCAAATTTTAAAAGGTCAGATAATTGCTTGGAGAGAAACGCATCAAAGATTGAACGGATTTCCATTTCAGAAATTGGCCTGAGAAGGGTCTTTTGCCGTAGGAAAGACCAGGTACCTCTGAGGCAGCTCCGATTACTAGGCTGGTGTTCCGTTTATTATACCATGTGCTCATGAATCTTTGTTTCCATTTGCAGACAAAAAAAAGTCATATTCAGAGTCATGGGTAGGATAACAGTCATGGTGGTACATTATGTTTATATTCCCTTTTATATTTTTTAAGAAATTTCATTCATTTTTGAGCCAGGTTGAAGTGGAGAGCACTAGACTAAAAACCGGATGATCCACTAACACCGGTGATTGGTGATTCCAGGTCCCTCCCTGGAGAATCTTGAGGAGCCAAAGAGACAATGTATATGACGGTCTTTGCAGTTTTTATCTAGCTAAGAACTTTTCACAGTTTCCTTGAACTTTTTGAGCCTTGAAGTTTTCCTTGGTAAATAAAGGAGTTAGGTAGCACCAGAAAAATCTCTACCTTTCTCACTTTTGCATTGTTATTAGTATTATTTTTTACTTTGGGAAGTAGTATTAAATATGTAAAACTGAGATTTATAATAAGAAATAAAGATTCGGTTTTCCTTCAGGATCCAGGCACAGAGCTCTGCCGAAACCTTTTGGAGTTTCCTGTAAGGAGAGCTACACGATCTCTCTTGTTATGTTAACGAGGTGACAATCCAAAGGATTGATGCCAGTTGTCAGGGAAACCAACAGTGTGATTAGAGGATTGGAATTTGCATTTTCACCACCCGCTACCTCCCGGGAGGAGAGAAGGGCTGGAGCTTCCAGTGTCCAAAGATTTAATCAATGGGGCTTATGTGATAAAGCCTCCATAAAACCCCAAAAGGACAGGGCTGGGGGAGCTGCCGGGCTGGTGAGCACGTGGAGATGTGAGGAAAGTGGTGTCCCGAGAGAGCGTGGAAGCTCCTCCTTCCCTTACACCTTGCCTTACACATCTCTTCCCACTGGCTGTTCCTGAGTTATATCCTTTTATAATAAACTGGTAAGCTAGTAAGTAAATTGTTTCTCAGAGTTCTGTGAGCCACTCTAGCAAATTAATCAAACCCAAGGAGGCCCTTGGAACCTCTGATCTATACGGTAGTCCCCTTCTCTGACATTTCACTTTTCAAGGTTTCAGTTACCCGAGGTCAACCATGATCTGAAAATGTTACATGGAAAATTCCAGAAATAAACAATTCATATGTTTTAGCGTGTGCACTGTTCTGATGAAGTCTCGCCATGTCCTGCCTTGTCCTGCTCAAGATGCAAACCATCCCTTTGTCCGTGTCTCCATGCTGTACACGCTCAGCCAGCTAGTAGCCGCCTTGGGTACCGCATCGCTGCTGAAGTACTGTGGTTCTCGTGTTCCATCGACCCCTATTTTACTCAGTAATCACCCCAAAGTGCAAGAGAGGTGATGCCGGCAATTGAGCCGTGTCAAAGAGAAGCCGTAAAGCACTTTCAGATACTCACTGGAGATCATGTCAGGTCCAGGGGAGCTTAACACCCTGGACTTGACTGAACTCCAGATGTTCCTGTAGACTTTCGCTGATGGACACTTACTATAGAGAAGTCCAACAAATAAAATGCTGACAGATGGTAAAATTTATCTCTCTGTGTTATTTCTGATTACTACTTCTTAATGATGAATTTACACAGAAACCACTAATAGCTTTTTCTATGTGGTTGTCATTAGCAGTCTTAAGGTATTGTCTGGTTTGGGCATTGGGAAGCTTTTTCTCGACAGTGCCAGAGAGTAAATATTTTAGGATTTGTGAACTACAGTACCACCTCTGTTGTAGATTTATCATCTTTCCTTTTTGTAATACTTTACTAATGTGGAAACCATTCTTAGCTCTCCAGCAGTACAAAAGAACAAGGCATGAACTGGACTTGGCCCTGTGGCTATAGTTTGCTGACCCTCCATTTGATTTTCCCTACAATAATAGTAAGATTGTTTTTTCCCCATGGTGTTTGATCTTTCTCATAGAAAATGTAGTTAAGTGTGTGTGCGGGGGAGGGGGGAGGTAATCACAGTTTTTTGCTCCCCTTTGAGAATATATTCCCTCCCTTATGTACTACTAATCAGAGAGCCTAAATCTCTACAGTATGAGTAGTTTTGTCTGCACTTCAGTGCTTCTGTGGCCATCTAATACTAAAGACTTTAAAGGTAGAGTAGAATTTTAACTTGGTTTAGTTAAAATTTATGACAGAGAACTTAATCTCTACAGGAATCAAGAGGGCTTGTGGGAGGAGCTATCGTGGCCAGTGTCATTGGGAAGAAAGAACCGCAGGAAGTGCTCTAGGGTTACTGCCCAGCTCCCTGCTTGTGACAGTCCCTCCCCTCAGCTTCCTCTCTCCTCAGCGAAAAGGGTTTTCTGTTTCTTTTTGGCCCTTGCCCGCGCACGTGGCTTGCCATGTCTGCACTACTGGATTGTAATCCTTTCTTTTTCCTGAATAAATCCTTTTGATGATGGAATGCCTAGTTGACTTTTGGTGAAGGATTTTAGCCTCACCTACCCCCTTAGCTGAGAACCCTTGTTCAGGAGTATGTACCTGTCCTGAATAACAGGGATGAATTTGAGAGATAATGTGGAAAGTCTTTGGGACCTGGTAGCCAGTTAAATCTGGAAATCAAGGATTGCTCCTAACTTCTGGCTTTGGTAACTATTATTACATAACAATATCTGATTCATTGAATCCTTCAGAACTGTCACAATAGTTACTTTTCACTTTTGAAGAGCTTTGGTGTGGTCAAGAAAAAACAAAATCCGAGAAAAGAGTATTGAAAGAGGGAAGCAGTGGCAATGATAGGAATGGACAGGATGACCACTACAAAGTGCAAACCTGATGGACTCACCACTTCCTCTTTCCTGTGTGTTTATTTGGCGGTATTGCAGGCAGGAAGCCATAGAGCCTCCTGCTGCCTACAGTGGGTCTGTGCCAATAGGCCACAGTTTGGTCTATTGTCACCTCACGGGGAGTGTTTTAGTGCCAACTTTATTATGGGTGGACTGGGAGCTGTGGTGCTTGGAAGCGGGAAGCACGGCTGAGTGAAAGTGCAGGGAGATGCTTCCTGGGCCCAGGGGAGTGGGGGAGGGCGACCGAGCAGAATTTCGGCCTGGTCATCCCTCTGTCATTTCCCAATAGAAGCAGATAAAGATATTTACCATATTTTTTTGGACTGTAAGACCCTCCCCCGCCAAATTTGGGAGGAATAACGGTTGTTAAGGCTGCTATTGAGTTTTGTTTACATTTACATTGGTGATATGTTATTTATATTATTACATATTTTACCACATTTTTCGCTTCAAAATTTTTTCCCCCTCTAAAACCTAGGTGTGTCTTATGGTCTGAAAAACACGGTATTTTGTGCTGGATACTTACTAGGTCTTGCAAAGTAAAGACGATAGGAACGTAAGATAACTGAAGCAATATTCTTTACCCCTAGAGAGCTATGTCCAATTACGCTCTTACGATGAGGACATATCATTCTGTCTGTAGGAGGAGTGCCACGTAAAGATGAAATCAGAATGCAGGTGGTGTTTGCGAGTGCATGTGGGCTTATGTATGTGTGTGTATCTGTTGTATTGCAGGGCAGGGAGTATTACCTTGCAAAGGGGCCTAATAGGAGGATAAAGTAGGTCCATATTTTTGAATATAGGGAAG